>BMAC01000065.1:668317-686237 GCA_014905375.1 Phtheirospermum japonicum | reverse complement strand
GGTTTTTTTCAAAACCGCCGTAAAATTTAACGGGCGGTCCGATATAAAGGCGGTTCAAAAACCGGCCGTTAAAACCCTCCAAAAACCGCCGTTAATTAGTTGTTTTGCAGTAGTGTAGTATGCATAGCAGATTCAATATCTATAGAGGCATAAGGGCTGGACTGTCCACTAACATTTGGAGCCATAAAAGCCTGATGGGCTTGCTGTTGTGGGTGAGGGCCCAATACTCTAGGCTTCAAAATTTGTAGACGATGGAATCAGGGACGGAGGACTTGTAGTAAGGTGGGCGAGCCCAACTTTAAGTTGGCATAGGGCAAGGAGGAACAACCTATTTATATTAAGGTCACCCCCAATTCTGGAACTGATGAATTTTTCTTATTAATGTAAATGTGAGTGTGTTATATCATTCCTACTAGAGGTCTGAGATTAGGGGGATCCTCTTTCCCTATATCCTTTTTTATCATTCTCTGAAATGTTCTCTGGTTTCATTAGGAAGGATGTTTTGGGGAAAATTTTCCAGGGACTTAGGATTTGAGAAATGGGCCAGTTATTTCCCATATTCTTTTTGCTGATGAGTCTATCTTTTTTTGTGAAGTTTCTGTGAGTCAGGCAAGGTTTACTGTCTCTCTGTGGTGAATGGGAGATCCATTTACATTTGGCATTCTCCCTGGATACCAGGTGTTGTCCATTTTAAACCCTCTACTCCTAAACCATCCTCTCCTAGTTTGGTGAGGGTCGAGGAGTTAATTTCTGATGATGGGGAAAATTGGAGTGAGGATTTGATTGGATTCACTCTTTGGGGCCCAGGATGCAGCTCTGATAAAAGCCAAAGAGCAGTGAGAGCCATAAGATTTACAAAATCTGCAAAAGAACTTGGGCTCTCAAGATAAAGGAAAAAAATAAACATTTTGTGCATAAATGCCTAGAAAGTAGATACAAAGGGCGCCTCATCCACGGTAGTTCTGGGAAAAACCGCCGTTAAATACTTTTTTACGGCGGTTTTCCAAAAAACCGCCGTAGAATCGTATATTTTACGGCGATTTTATGAAAACCGACGTTAAAACTGAACTAAATTAACGGCGGTTTTTAAGAAAGCGCCGTGAATTAACAAGTATGCACGGCGGTTCCTTAAAACCGACGTTAATTATTTAATACGTTAATTATTGCGATAGATTTAACATCGGCTCTATGAGAACCGACGTGAATAAGATGACATTAACGGCGGTTTCATAGGAACCGCCGTAGAATAGTATGCTGCCATGTCACCGATCCTCGTCCTTATCAAGCAATTGTTTTGGGCCGTTGATCAGTATCTGACCAACGATCTGGATTAAATATTAAATCAAAAAAATAATTAAATTAAATAAAAATAAACATAAACAATAAACTAAAAAACCCTAATCTACTTTCACTATTACCTCCGTCTATCCCTCTCTCTCGATTTCATCATCATCCCTGCCCGTTCCTCTCCCATTATTCGGCCGCCGCCTTAACGAGCCATCACCGCCACCAATCCAACAAAAGCCGTCGCACGCAGGTTAACGAGGTGACGGAGATCGACCAGGCCTCCTCCTCGTCGGCCGGTCCGGTGGGTGAGGCGGCCGCCGAGATCATCGCCCTCGGCATCAAAAGGGATGGCCCGCCTGGGGTTTGATCGATTTCCGTTTGAGCGGGTAAATCAATCATCTCTCGAGTTTGTGCTTTCTCGAATCTAATTCCGTTCAAACACTAAATCAAAATAAACCCCACAGAAAGAGAGAGAGCGAGCGATTGAATTTCAGAACAGAAGAACAATGGCAAAACCCTCATCGTCAAGATTTATCAGCAAGTATCTTCATCAAATTGCATCATCAAAACCCTCCACAAGCAGTAATCCAACCAGCGGTTACATTTCCCATCTCATCGCGAACAACCCTAAACCCATCCAAAAACCCACGTTTTCTTCGTGGGCATCAACCAATTTTCAGAAACCCCAATTTTCATCGCCATCGCCCAACAATATTTCAGGGGTTTTGGGAAAATTAAAAAACCCACATGCCAAATTCTCGCCGGGTAGGAACTTTCTGGGGTTTAGGTATTTTTCATTCAAGAATTACGAGATGGGTTCCAAGAATTTCGCGAAGAACGCGGTGAAAAAACCTGCCATGGCTGTTAAGCACACGTTTTCGCGGTATAAGGAGGCAGTTGGGATGCAGATTGAAGCTTTCTGGAAGAGGAATTATCTGGTGGTGTTGGGTAGTGGTGGTGTTGTGGTCTGCATTTTGCTTTGGAGGGTCTTGTTTGGTGTCGCAAATACTTTTATTGGGTTTTTTGAGGGCATGGCCAAGTATGGGTTTCTTGCCCTTTCGTCGGCGATCGTTGCGTTTACTGTGAGTATTTTGTAGATTAATTTTTTAAAAATGTGTTACGGTTCTTTTTTATGTGTTTATGTAAGGATTATTGGTTTTCTTGGTTGAGGAATTGATTTGATTGATTATTAGTAAGTGATTTATAATGGGTTTTAAACTGATGTCTCAATAAGCTGTTAGGTGATTATTTTGCATTGTGTGGCTTTTTTTATTAAGCATTTGTGACGTTATATATGATCTTGATTGAATGGTGACTTGGGATTGGATGATATTTTGCCTGTAAGAAATGATGCATTTGAAATATCGTTATGGCAACGTTGATCATATTTTTCGGAGCCATGAGCGTGTATAATTAAGGGATAATTACAAAAACTACCCTAGAGTTTTCACCTAATTAAAAAAAAAAACTCCAACTAAGGTTTGCATATTCTTAACAAATACAATCCTAGTGAGGAATGCAGTTTGTAGAAACGGTATCAACGGAGTATTTGTAATTTTGAAAGATAGCTGGGGTGCTTTTGAAATTAGACTAAACTTCAAGGATATTTTTTGAAATTAAGATCCTGTTCTATTCATTGATTTGCTATTATTGCTATGGTATGAAAAAAACTTTGCTGGACTGTTGCATACATGAAATTGATGATGTACCTGTCCGTTCCCTTTTCCTTTCTGCATAAAAAAGAGAGGTTTTTCAAAACCGCCGTAAAATTTAACGGCGATCGATATAAAGGCAGTTCAAAAACCGCCGTTAAAACCCTCCAAAAACCGCCGTTAATTAGCTGTTTTGCAGTAATTCTCTGGATTCCTGCCAACAAAGGATAGGCTTATCAGGAAGGGATGTATGGCGGACCCTATTTGTCAAATTGGTGGTGATGATTATGAAACTCTTGACCATCTCTTTTTCCGTTATAGCAGGACAAAGATGGCAATTAAAATTATTAATTATTATTTGTTTTTGCTTTATTTTTATTGATTTTTTTAAATAGTGAGTGTTGCAATCTTTTCATATCATATGTTTGGACTAATTGACAAAAACAATTAACCCATATTTGAAGGACTGTTTGACAATTTATCTACTCGTTTTACATTATTTACTGATGGGTGGTGGTGGTGGTGGTGGAGTAAGGATGAGTTGAAGATGAATTTTGGCTCAATGCAATCCAGGAAAAAAAGTGTTATAATGCTGTGAACCAATATGGAAATGATTGCGAAAATATGGTAAACATGATTATTTATCATAACATAATAAATTAACAATTCATGTCCTATATTACAAAGTAATTAACTAGTATCTGTGTAACATATACTTCCAGTACTCATCCGGGAGTGGCCACCTGTATTTTATTTTTTTTTAGAAAACCAAAATATATATTAAATTAAGAAGAAAACAAGAAGGGTGGTTTTGTTAGTTTGTCAAAGAGAAGTGGACAATAATTACCGATTAAATTGGTCCGTGCCGATACGGCCAACTATTACGGACGCATTGATCTCTGCATCATTACTTCCTCGAAGCACAACCACCACAACTCTTTTACCAACATTCTCCCACGCGGATTCAAATAACTGGTAAAACCATAAGAAAGAAATAAGGAACCAAAAACACACACTAATATTTAGGTCCAAATAACGGTGGTAAAATACCTCCACACAACTTCCAACATTTTTTCCATCAAATTTAACTAATATGTCAGCAGGCAAAATTCCAGCAACTGCAGCCGGCGACTCTGGACTAACCTATAATTGATAGTTCAATAAACACATTTTAGATTGAAATCAGAACTACTAGCTAAGTAGGAGAAAACCAAACACAAATAACATGCCAAGCTGACATTCTCATCTCCACATTGTAATTACAGGAGTTACCTTGAGGTTTCATCCATTTATTAAGAAAAAACCCAATAAAGTTTGCATAATCACACTAAAACTAAAGAGAAATACTCAAAAATAGCTTTACTTTCTATCATTATCAAGAAAAATAACTTTATTATCTATCATTATTCCAATGATAACATCTTTTCATACCTCCCTTTCCACTTCTCTTACCTACAAATATTTTTCTTTCCCACTTTTTACGTTCTTTTTCTTGCGTACACACAAATAGGCACAACAGAGAAGCAAGTGTTGCCAAGTTTGCGATCAAGAAACAAAGATTATCGTCCAGCAGCAGGCTCAACACTCAACACGACTGTTACGGAAAATCATGGCTGCAATAAGATGGAACATACTGTGTGGATGGCCGGGAAGTTAGGTGAGCTAGGTGAGTCGAGGCAGTGCCTAGGCGAGCTAGGATCTCTCTCTCTATATATATATAACTTTATATTATATAAATAATGTGGTTTTGATTTGTTTTTATGGAATATGTGCAATTTTTGGTATGATTGTTCTCTTATTTTCTCTCTCTTTTGATAATACATTCTCATTATGTAACTAAAATTAAATTAATTTATTTGCTAGAAATCCAGCTTAAATGGTTTCTCCATAAGATTTTGTGAAATAGGCCATGTATTCAAAATTATATGCTAAGCAAAAGAAATGTGTCATTTTTAACTTTTATTTTTTTGCTTTGGTCTGCAACTTTCTTAACAGTATAACCACCACCCATTGATGAGAATCCAATCACGAAGGATTGGAGATATTTCAATTACGAGTACATCAAATTATTGAAGTTCTTGTAATCGTTATCTAGCTTAGGATATCTTATTTTTCATACCATTAATTAAAATGAGATTATCTTAATGACAGCAGTTCATAAAAATAGAATAGGCAATGGTGAACATACCCCTTCAACGACAATGCCTTCTGAGAGATCCGGGAAATTCAACCTGATCTTTTCAAGTTCATCCAATTTACCCGCGTAGAGGGTAGTAACTTGCATCCCTAGCCATGGTCGATCATATTGCCTACACCAAATTGTAATCATTAGAGAGAGCGCAATACTCAAAATAACATTTAGGCAAACAGGTGTTATTCCAAATACTGATTTAGACCAAACCCAAAGGGAACAGAGGGGGTAAGTTAAATAACGTTATAGTTCTGTGGACAGGCTAAGCATTTCTATTAAATTCTGAATGCAACAAGGGAATATTAGTACCACCGCACTGTCTTGCTGGACACCCCATTGGTGACAACTCAATGTATAAATAATCTATTACACCATGACACGTGAAGATAGTCTAGAGTCTCTCTCATTCATTTAAAAGCGTTAAAGGTAATAGAAAAACAAGTATCTAAAACTCCATCGATTGAGAACTTTTCATTTCAGTTCTCTCTCTAGAGCTCTTCATTTCAATAATTCCAAAAGTTGTTTATTCGCCAATTTCTCTCTTTAGATTTCCAAACCTCTAGAAGATAATTAAACATGATGGAACCTCACCAACTCTCTTAGTAATAACTATTTCTATTTCATGTATGAATATATTATGATTGATACTCTTAACTCATGAAAATATAACCTATGCTTCATATACAGCCTATGCTACAGCTTACAACTACAAAATAACTTGTCCAAAATCATTAACCAACATCATTTTTAATGTCAGCGTCAGAGAAGAAAATCAAATGTAATGGGGTATGAACTTGCGCAAAGACAAGATGTGAAGTGTTTTAAATTTGGACACGTCCAAGATGAAAAGAATAAGAAAGGTTTGAACACACCTGCCACTTTGAACACTCTCCCACCATTTGCAGATGACATTCGTTGGTAGAAAAGGAGTGTAGCCCTCCGCATAAAAATTGATCCCAACAACCTCGCCCTGCAAGTTGATCATTGGACCTCCAATCCCACACTAATCAAGAAAAATTAAAGCATTCTTGACACGTTCAAAACTCCTGAGGACAGTATAACATTATTTCCATACAAAAAGAAACCATGCGTCATTATCAGGAAAGGGAAAGAAAATTACTTTCGTAATTTTGCAATTGACTCGAAGAAGTTCATTGCAGTCTAAGTGGCAATGGTCGACACTGCAAAATAGTGCACCAAAAATATTATCAGTCACAAAAAGGATTCAAATTTGGTAAAAATATATTAAATCTCTCGTCTGGTCTTACGTATATTTCCCAGGAGCGGTCATCAGGTCAAAAGGTCGAGAATAATGACGACCCAAAGCAACAAAATCATCCCCTGGCAACAACTTAAGTGAGTTGGAATGAGGGCGGAGCTGAAAAGATCTCTCCTTGAGAGTAATTGCATCATCCAGATGCCTCAAGCTGGCAGCCATCAAAGGGACGCTTGATTCAATTTGGACGGCCGCAATGTTGTAATGCCAATCATATCCAACGACATTACCGGGATACATATCACCCCCGCATAAAATTACTTCAACCTGCAAAAGTAGTAATGTGGATCTTGTATTTAAGATTTTAATTCACTAAAAGTCTACTCTTCGACAAACCTACCTTAAAATTACTCGGCTGTGAGTCTTCAAATCCGTTTTGTCTAAGAATAGTAGCAGAAGTCAAAACAGTGCTCAAGAACGTGCTGTTCACAAGGTTAGACTCGATTATAACCCCAGAGCCCAACAAATCTGCTCCTCCCCTGACAAACACCCAAATATATATTTACACAGATTTGTTTTGTAGGCACCATACATACATACAGTATAATATAATAAAAGTAGTTAGTTGTAGAGATAACAAAAGAAAACCTGAGTAAGAGATGAGACTAACAAGCGAGCGCGAGACTTGAAGAGCAGCTTTCTTCGTATGGATGTCAACAAAAGCGTTGAAGGCCAGCTGACTAAATGTGGGCTTGAAAGAATTTTCAAGTATGTAATAATCCGCCACGTCTGTGTATTGATTTCAACATAATACTGAATAGAAGTGAATGAATTCTTGAGTATATGAGAAAGAAAGTAATATTTTGCTAACCATCATCTCCATCCTTGCCCCGTCGCCATAAGTTAGCATTCGCCATTATAGAAAATCTAGAGACAACCAGAAAGAACAATTATTATGTAGTCAAGCTCGAAATCTTTTTATTCGGTTATGATTGCAGAAGATGGGGTGTTGTGAAGAGGGTAGGGTTCATATGTGGGGCTTTTCTTGTGCGTAAATAGATACCCCGAATTTATTAGACCAACTGCAAATGACCACCTACCAAACTCGGTAAATTTAATTAATATATAATTTAATATAAATTGAATAAATAATATAAGTATTTTGAAATTTATAAAAGTTTTGTGGTATTTAATTAAAATTCTTAATAAATTAAGTATATATAGAAGTCTCAAAATATTAAATGTTCACAAGACTCTGCAACACGTTACACCACATAATCATCGATATCAACCCAACCAATCGCAACACTACTCACAAAATATTTATCATAATATAATATTAATTAAATACAAATTTGGCTTTCCGATCACCAAGGCATATCAAAACCACCACTCAAGCATTCTAAAACTATTCAAATATGAAATATTTATAATTCAACCCTAAATTTTGAATTAATTGATAAATACATCCCAAACTAATCATAATTGTCGAAAACAAAACCCAAATATTTAAACAATCACAATTCAACCCTAATTTCTCAAAATATTCTAAATTAAACCATAAACTAACCCTAATTTTTGAATACGAACTCAAATATCTAAATAATTACAATTCAACCATAGTTTCTTGGATTTATTGCCAATTAAACCCAACAATAATCAATATATTTGAAATTTACTCCAAAAATATAAATATTATAATTCAACCTTAAATCTTGAATTAATCGATAGATATACCCCAAGCTAATCCTACTTTTTGAAAACGAACTCAAATATTTAAATAATTATAATTCAACCCTAATTCTTGAATTAATTACTAATTAAACTCAATAATAATCAATATTTTTAAAATCTACCCCAAATGTATAAATATTTATAATTCAATCCTAAATTTCTAAATTAATTGATAAATAAATCCCAAACAAATCATAGTTTTTTGAAATATCTAAATAATTATAATTGAACCCTGATTTTTCGAAATATTCTAAATTAAATCCTAAACTAACCCTAATTTTTCAAATCAAACCCAAATATCTAAATAATTACAATTCAACCCCTAATTTCTCGAATTATTTGCTAATTAATCTCAACAATAATCAATATTTTCTAAATAAATTCACAATTATACATATAAACATTAATTAAAAAATTAGACAAAAAAAAAAAAAAAAAACCTTGCTGGTGGTTGACTGGCGGTGGTAGTGGTGGCATCGCGGTGGCTCTCCCTTGCTCTCTCCTCCGCGGTTGCTTTTTTTTTTTTTTTTCTGCGAATGGTGGCACTCCGACGGTGGTGGTGGTGGCGTCGCGGTGGCTCTCCTCCATTGCTCTCTCCTCTCCTCCGCGGTGGGCAACAGTTTTTTTTTTTCTGCGAGCATAAACAGATCAAGGATCTGTTTTAATTCAAGATTTACTGATGCCCAAAATACCCGCAGCATCTTTTTTTTTATTTTTTAAATATTTTTGACGGGTAAATAACCTGTCAATAATTTTTTTTAATACTGTTGACGTGCTATGACCCGTTAGCAAATTCGTCGCCAAAAAAAATACTGACGAGACTATTGCTAACGATCCCTGCCCGTCAACATTTATTTTTCCGTCAGCGTATGCTGGCGGTTTTTTTGCCGTCGACATATTCCGTCAGCATTCGCCTATTTTTTTTGTAGTGAATATAGTACATTCTAATTAATTGTAAGCACACACATTTTACAATAATTAAGTATAATATATATCATAAGAGTACAAATAATTTAAGCATATTTATATAGTAAATTAATTAATTTTGCAAATACGAATCAAATCAGTATTTATATTAATATATTGCATAATATTTCATACCATATTATTAAGTATATTATTATTTTATTAATACCAGTTGGACCAACAGTTTAATCGGTCGAACCAATTGAACCGTAAACCGGTGAAGAGAGGTTGGTTCACCGATCCTTTTTTTAAAACATTACTTACTTGTATCATTTGAACTTTCTTTTAGTAGAACAAGCATGACCAAGTGTGCCACCAGCGGGTTGTATTGGGCTTCATTTTTAGGGACTTGAGATAGACCGGACATATTTTGGCCTAATTGAATAACACGTACAAAAAGTACATGTAAAAAAAATTCTTGGGCTAGTTGTCAAATGGTACAGCACTCTCGGGGCCAGACCAAAAGTAGGTTTTGTCCATTTTCGATCTATAAAAACGTAGCTCAAACCCATTATATTATCGAGCAAGATTAAAACTTTAGAGTCCCATATGGCCAACAAAAAATAGTAGTCCGTTTAAATGTCATGCCTAACCGAACCAATTGTGATAGTTGGCACGGTGGAATCGAGTTGGGCTGCCAATTGCCAGTAGGGATGGCAATGGGGCAGGCGGGGCGGGTTCGCCCATATCCTCATCCCCATTGCATCCCTACTGGCAATTGGCAGTCCATATCCTCATCCCCACAATTCCATACCCGCCCATATCCTTATCCCCATTTAAAGCGAGTAATCCCTAATTGCAAGCTATGTTTTTAGTTTTTCCTCGTAGGTTTCTAACTAAACCAAAAATACATGTATTTATGATATATCAAATTGAACAATCGAGCTCGAAGTGGATCAATCACAAGAAATACTTGTTAATAGCACTGTCAAACGGGCTGGTCCGCTCCGGCCCGTCGCGGGCTGACCCAAAATGGGGCGGGCGCGGGTCAGCCCGTTTTTTCGCGAGCTGGGAAATCCTAAGTCCGCAACCCGCCCGCGGGTCAGCCCATTTTTTTTATTATTTTTTTTTAAATCTTATTTTTACGTACAAAATAAAAAAATTAAAATTAAAATTTAAAAAAAATTATTATAATATTTAAAGTATTCTAATGGGCTCATAGAAAATAAAAGAATACAAATATGCCTTCAAATTTAACCAATATAAATTATAATTATAATTATAAAAAAATAAAAAAAATAAAAAAAAATAAAAAAAAATAAAAAAAATAGTGGCCAACCCGCTCCGGCCGCGGTCTTCACGGGGCGGGCCAAAAAAACCCGCGATCAAATGGGCTGCAAGGAGGGCGGCCCAAGCCCGTCCGTTTGCGCGGGCTAACGGGCCAGCCCGCGGGCTTTGTCCCGTTTTGACACCACTACTTGTGAATCTCATCTCTTACATGGGGAAATAAATCCCCTAACCTTATTTATTATTCACAACAAATACACAATGATCCATCAACATTGAGAGCCAACGCTGCCGGGTGTCGAACGGGGTGGAGGGGCCATCGGGGGAGCTGCAACAGACTGTGCCGTAGGGGAAGGCGTAGATAAGGTGTTCATTAATATAAAAAAATCTTACCAAGCCCCTGCACAAGTTGAAGAGGACGGTGCACAAGTTGAAGAGGACGGTGGAACAGACGAGTTTTCAAATCGGATACATCAAAATCCCAGTGTAAAGATATAATGGAGGAATAAGAATACTGACTCGATGGAGATGAGGTTAATTGCAGGTGTAATTTCCAATTTGGGGGCACTAAAATTTTTTGTTTTTATTGGAAGTATAAGTGACGCTTGTTATATTCAAACGCCTCTAATAGTTAAATTCGGGTGGCGCTTTCTATTGAAAAACGACACCAAAACCGCCAACACGTATTGATGGCGCTTATATAAATGAGTTACACCCGGTCTCGTGTATTGGTGGTGCTTTTATAAATCAGCGACACCCGGTCACAATATATCAGTGGCGCTTTCTAAGCAAATCGTCACCCGATTTTATTTATCGAAGTCGCTTTTAAACACAACCGACACTTTAACTATCATTGGTGTCGGTTGGTAATCAATAAGCGCCACCCAAATGAGTTTTTTTTTATATATAAGGTGACTCATTACTAAGAAACATCACTTTTTCTCATTTTGCAAAGGTTCATCTTTGAAGCGTCATTTATGAAGCGATTATAATTCAGTTTTTTACACTAGTGGTATTATGCAGTATTATTGTCACTTTTAAACAAAAATGTGTCAGTAACTAAAGAAAAAGATGATTGATTTGATGAAGATAAAATCTATTAGTTTGTATTTATTATTATTATTATTATTTTCATTACTACTACTACTATTATTATTATTATTATTATTATTATTATTATTATCTTTTAACATGAAAAAAGTCAGGCCTAATTGGACGGGCCGCAACAAATAATATAAAGAAAACATGTTGATAATCATGGGCATGCATGAGCATGAGTTGTAGAACATACTTTATTTATGATATTCGACATAAAATCCAACTCAGACAGATTAATAACAATGAAAAACTTTGTAAACCACACACTTTTTACGGGAAAATTAAATTACCCAGATATTTATTGATTTAGCACACGTACATAAGTAGTAGTAGTAATAGTAGTAGTAGTAGTAGAACATTTCTTGTAATCATAATCATGGAAGTGATTACCAAAAAGTTCTTAACAATTAGATATCTTAATTGGGCACAAGCAAATGGTGGCGCTCGATATCTTTGTTGAGATTAATTCCGAGATTAATGAGTGAGTGTGGGTCCGGCACAACAACATTTTTCTTCTCGTACACAATGGTCCGTGTAACCAAGCTGTCTTGATTACCGTTGATTTCAACATCAACAATAAATCTAATGGTCTTGTATGCCTCCATCAGATCTCCTTCGATCACACTATACGTGATTGATTTCTTCTTCTCGTCTACGACCTCAATAATCTCTCTTGCAAACTTCTTTTCTCCATTTGTCAATTGTCTCGTACAAATCAATCCCAGGTTATTATAATTTTGCCTACTTTTTCCTAGTTATTCCCAACAAATTTGATCTAAAAACCTTTATTTGCAAACTTAATAAATTATTATCTTTAATTAATTAAGCTCATAAGAATTTAATTGTAAAACTTTGTTGTGAACGTACTCAAGAAAAGTAATTGTAATAAACAGTTAAAAAAATAGTTTCTGCTTAGTGATACGTGTAAGCTAACATAGTATGAAATAAGTACAACCGATTCAACGGCTCCCCATTGGCCACGCTCCAAATCAACCCTTTCAACCTTATCATGGACAATGTTCGAGATTTTGTGGGTTTTGTACCTAAATAGTAATAGAGAGCGACCTGATAAATTCAGGTCGCATGATCATATGGAACCCAACGACCTGAAGATGAGTACAATGCCAGGTTGCAAGAGTGTCGACCATTCAGGTCATACGAGAGGTCGCCAAGAGATCGCACCGGAAGCTAGTATTGGGTCTCATGAGAGGGCGACCTACACTACGTCAGATAATGATGTCAGCCCTAGTCTAGTACATCCAGCCTAATACAGCTGTCAGATTGTACTGTAGCATTAGTGACCGCATATTTTAGGTAGACATTACAGTATGTACTGTAACATTTCTAACCACATATTCTAGGCTATATTTGTCAGACATATTGCTATAAATAGCTATAACATTCTCTGCTATAATCATTAATAAAATAATTGAATGAATATATAGAAAAGTTAACAATTATATTCATCACATATAACACTCATATACTATCACAAAAAATATACATATACCAATGCACAAAATATACATATATCATTCTCTACTATAATAGTCTTGCAGAGACTATTACAAGGAAATCAAAACCAGAATTCCCAAAAAAAATTTAGCAGCATGCACCCATTTTTTAAGGGAACTTTCTATTTCTGGAAGGCAAAAAAAAAAGTCTTCTTCAAGAATTATATATTTGATTCTAGAGAGATGTTTGAAAGTGACGTCCTCTATTCTCGTTGTTTGGCCACTTTTTTTTTTTTTTTTTTTCTATTTGGAAATTCAAGTGTAATTTAATTTAATGATTTTATCGTTTGTATTGGATGCCTTTCTTCTTGCAGGCTCTGACAAGGTATTCTCACTTTGCATAATATCAAGTCTTTTCAAGGATGGAAAGGATACGCACTCAGAAAGAGCTTGCTAAATAGAGCAGTTATTATAAGGCATATCTATAAAAGCTCTCAGACTAAAATTAGAATAAATTCTTTTACCGCCCATTTGTTCATACCTTTTTGTTCAATTCTGCAATTACTAATAAACTCGCACTATTTATGTTAAGTAAATTAATCAATCAATAACTGATTACCCTTCAATCTTGAATGTAGATTCTTTCATAAAATCGTGTTATAAAAAAAGTAAAATAATATAATTTCGTTTTTTAAAAAAAAATCATCTAACAACAATCTCATTTTTGTCCAAACGATTGAAAAATAAAAAAATAGTGTATTTATTTGATATATTTTAAAAATTGTCAATTTTTAAGTCATATGACTCATCAGATTTCTTTGAAACATCAACCACCCAAAAGTACTAGACGACAATGTTCAATAAATTACATGTCATTACAGGCGTGACCTGTATTAATATAATGAAAATTAGCTTTGATTACAAGCAATATCCCCACCAGCACAAATGTTAGATTCCACCTATGACTGGTATATAAAGACCTCCAGGATCAGACATTCTTGGCCATAAATACTTTTTCGAACGATTACTAAAAATACACTGGTTTTAATAAGTTAGTCGGAAAAGACGAGATGGGGCTCAGTGGTAAGGTTGTCTCACAAATTAGCATAAGGTCAGACGGGAATGTGTTCCACGAGCTATTTAGGTACAAAACCCACAAATTATCGGACATCGCCCCTGATAAGATTGAGAAGGTTGAATTGGAGCGTGGCCAATGGGGAGCCGTTGGATCGGTCATCGGATGGCACTTTATTCATGGTATGTACGTATTTTGGACTAGGTTACACATATCACTAGGCCGGAAACCATTTTTTTAAATGTTTGTTACATTTACTTTTTTTGGCAAAATTATAATAACATGGGATTAATTTGTACGAGACAATTGACAGATGGGAAAAAGAAATTTGCAAGAGAGATTGTTGAGGCCGTGGACGAGAAGAAGAAATCAATCACGTTTAGTGTGATCGAAGGAGATCTGATGGAGGCATACAAGACCATTAAATTTATTGTTGATGTCGAAATCAACGGTAATCAAGACAGCTTGGTTACATGGACCATTGTTTACGAGAAGAAAAATGCTGCTGTGCCGGAACCACACTCACTCATTAATCTCGGCATTAATCTCAGCAAAGATATCGAGTGGCCACCATTTGCTCGTGCCCAATTAAGATATCTTATTATTAAGAACTTCTTGGTAATCACTTCCATGATTATGATTACAAGATAGTTCTACCACTACTACTTATGTACGTGTGCTAAATCAATAAATATCTGGTGAATTTAATTTCCCCGTAATAAGTGTGTGGTTTACAAAGTTTATCATTGTTAATAATGCCGTCTAAATTGGGTTTTATGTCGAATATCATAAATAAAGTATGTTCTACAACTCATGCTCATGCATGCCGATGATTGTCAACACGTTTTCTTTATATTATTTTTTTGCGCCCCGTCCAATTATGCACACTTTTTTCATGTTAAAAGAAAATAATAATAATAATAATAATAATAATAATAATAATAAAACTGGGTGGCGATTTACTAAGAAAGCGCCACTAATATACTGTGACCGTGTGTCGCTCATTTATATAAGCGCCACCAATAAGCGATGGCGATTTTGGTGTCAGTTTTTAATAGAAAGCGTCACCCGACTTAACTATTAGAGGCGCTTGAATATAAACAAGCGTCACTTATACTTCCAATAAAAAACCAAGATTTACAGCTCCCCCAAATTGGAACTTACACCTGCATTTAACATCGTCTCCATCGAGTCAGTATTCTTCCTCCTCTATTGGATCTTTACAACAGGAATTTCGATATATCTGATATGAAAATGCGTCTGTTTCCACCATTCTCTTTAATTTGTGCAGGGGTTTGGTAAGACTTTTTATATCAACGAACGCCTTATCTAAATGGCTTTTAGATTTAATTTCTATAGCATTTAGGTTTTTTTATTATGCTTTTCTTGGAAACAGACACATATTCTTATCTAAATGGCTTTTAGATTTAATTTCTATAGCATTTAGGTTTTTTTATTATGCTTTTCTTGGAAACAGACACATTCGACAATTACTTTTATGTAACATTCTTTTCTCCTTTTGTATATGGTATGAAATTACAAGTCTTTGGATCCCTGAGATATTATTTGCGCTTTTTAGTGATAATTGTTGGTATTCTTAATTGTTAATTTGAACAATCACACTGTTTAATCTTGTTCATATGGATAATCACTCTGTAATTTAGATTTTAGACCATTTGACGTCCACCCTGAGTTATTAGTATACGGTTGCCTTTTTGATGTTGTTACTTTGTTTATGAATTACAATACAATGACCACTATGCTTGGTGAACATTTTTTTTTTTTTTTTTTTGGGAATTCTGGTTTTGATTTCCTTGTAATAGTCTCTGCAAGACTATTATAGTAGAGAATGATATATGTATATTTTGTGCATTGGTATATGTATATTTTTTGTGATAGTATATGAGTGTTATATGTGATGAATATAATTGTTAACTTTTCTATATATTCATTCAATTATTTTATTAATGATTATAGCAGAGAATGTTATAGCTATTTATAGCAATATGTCTGACAAATATAGCCCTAGAATATGTGGTTAGAAATGTTACAGTACATACTGTAATGTCTACCTAAAATATGCGGTCACTAATGCTACAGTACAATCTGACAGCTGTATTAGGCTGGATGTACTAGACTAGGGCTGACATCATTATCTGACGTAGTGTAGGTCGCCCTCTCATGAGACCCAATACTAGCTTCCGGTGCGATCTCTTGGCGACCTCTCGTATGACCTGAATGGTCGACACTCTTGCAACCTGGCATTGTACTCATCTTCAGGTCGTTGGGTTCCATATGATCATGCGACCTGAATTTATCAGGTCGCTCTCTATTACTATTTAGGTACAAAACCCACAAAATCTCGAACATTGTCCATGATAAGGTTGAAAGGGTTGATTTGGAGGCGTGGCCAATGGGGAGCCGTTGAATCGGTTGTACTTATTTCATACTATGTTAGCTTACACGTATCACTAAGCAGAAACTATTTTTTTAACTGTTTATTACAATTACTTTTCTTGAGTACGTTCACAACAAAGTTTTACAATTAAATTCTTATGAGCTTAATTAATTAAAGATAATAATTTATTAAGTTTGCAAATAAAGGTTTTAGATCAATTTGTTGGGAATAACTAGGAAAAAGTAGGCAAAATTATAATAACATGGGATTAATTTGTACGAGACAATTGACAGATGGGAAAAAGAAATTTGCAAGAGAGATTGTTGAGGCCGTGGACGAGAAGAAGAAATCAATCACGTTTAGTGTGATCGAAGGAGATCTGATGGAGGCATACAAGACCATTAAATTTATTGTTGATGTCGAAATCAACGGTAATCAAGACAGCTTGGTTACATGGACCATTGTTTACGAGAAGAAAAATGCTGCTGTGCCGGAACCACACTCACTCATTAATCTCGGCATTAATCTCAGCAAAGATATCGAGTGCCACCATTTGCTCGTGCCCAATTAAGATATCTTATTATTAAGAACTTCTTGGTAATCACTTCCATGATTATGATTACAAGATAGTTCTACTACTACTACTACTATATGTACGTGTGCTAAATCAATAAATATCTGGTGAATTTAATTTCCCCGTAATAAGTGTGTGGTTTACAAAGTTTATCATTGTTAATAATGCCGTCTAAATTGGGTTTTATGTCGAATATCATAAATAAAGTATGTTCTACAACTCATGCTCATGCATGCCGATGATTGTCAACACGTTTTCTTTATATTATTTTTTGCGCCCCGTCCAATTATGCACACTTTTTTCATGTTAAAAGAATAATAATAATAATAATAATAATAATAATAATAATAGTAGTAGTAGTAATGAAAATAATAATAATAATAATAAATACAAACTAATAGATTTTATCTTCATCAAATCATCATCTTTTCTTTAGTTACTGACACATTTTTGTTTAAAAGTGACAATAATACTGCATAATACCACTAGTGTAAAAAACTGAATTATAATCGCTTCATAAATGACGCTTCAAAGATGAACCTTTGCAAAATGAGAAAAAGTGATGTTTCTTAGTAATGAGTCACCTTATATATAAAAAAAAACTCATTTGGGTGGCGCTTATTGATTACCAACCGACACCAATGATAGTTAAAGTGTCGGTTGTGTTTAAAAGCGACTTCGATAAATAAAATCGGGTGACGATTTGCTTAGAAAGCGCCACTGATATATTGTGACCGGGTGTCGCTGATTTATAAAAGCACCACCAATACACGAGACCGGGTGTAACTTCATTTATATAAGCGCCATTCAATACGTGTTGGCGGTTTTGGTGTCGTTTTTCAATAGAAAGCGCCACCCCGAATTTAACTATTAGAGGCGTTTGAATATAAACAAGCGTCACTTATACTTCCAATAAAAACAAAAAATTTAGTGCCCCCAAATTGGAAAATTACACCTGCAATTAACCTCCATCTCCATCGAGTCAGTATTCTTATTCCTCCATTATATCTTTACACTGGGATTTTGATTGTATCCGATTTGAAAACCT
>BMAC01000065.1:634973-668292 GCA_014905375.1 Phtheirospermum japonicum | reverse complement strand
TTTTTTTTTTTTTTTTCTATTTGGAAATTCAAGTGTAATTTAATTTAATGATTTTATCGTTTGTATTGGATGCCTTTCTTCTTGCAGGCTCTGACAAGGTATTCTCACTTTGCATAATATCAAGTCTTTTCAAGGATGGAAAGGATACGCACTCAGAAAGAGCTTGCTAAATAGAGCAGTTATTATAAGGCATATCTATAAAAGCTCTCAGACTAAAATTAGAATAAATTCTTTTACCGCCCATTTGTTCATACCTTTTTGTTCAATTCTGCAATTACTAATAAACTCGCACTATTTATGTTAAGTAAATTAATCAATCAATAACTGATTACCCTTCAATCTTGAATGTAGATTCTTTCATAAAATCGTGTTATAAAAAAAGTAAAATAATATAATTTCGTTTTTTAAAAAAAAATCATCTAACAACAATCTCATTTTTGTCCAAACGATTGAAAAATAAAAAAATAGTGTATTTATTTGATATATTTTAAAAATTGTCAATTTTTAAGTCATATGACTCATCAGATTTCTTTGAAACATCAACCACCCAAAAGTACTAGACGACAATGTTCAATAAATTACATGTCATTACAGGCGTGACCTGTATTAATATAATGAAAATTAGCTTTGATTACAAGCAATATCCCCACCAGCACAAATGTTAGATTCCACCTATGACAAAGTGGCCAAACAACGAGAATAGAGGACGTCACTTTCAAACATCTCTCTAGAATCAAATATATAATTCTTGAAGAAGACTTTTTTTTTTGCCTTCCAGAAATAGAAAGTTCCCTTAAAAAATGGGTGCATGCTGCTAAATTGCAACAAGCACATGGTATTCTTTAGTAAAAGACGAAAGAATAATCCACTTTGTGCTTACTGAGCAGCTGCGAAACAAGACTTCAATGTTGGAAAAATAGATAATGAGAATGTATATTATTAATTTATTATACTGTATCTAATTATTTAATTATAAGAATATTTGATTTTTAGGTTTAAAATAAATGAGTATGCAATAATTATAAAATCATTCGGTATTTTGAATAATAAATATCTGGTATTTAAAAAACTAATATGATATTTCGAACCTAGGGCCTTAAAAAGTTCTCTAGTATTTTTCCTTTACCATTATATTGGCAATTCATTTATTAAACTATTATTTTGATTGTTCGCAAGCATTCATATAAATGTTCTCGTAAATTAATATTATCATTGATATGTTGATAAACCAGTGATAGAACGTTACTTTTAAAATAGCCCCAACTATATGAAGATTGAGATATTGATAATATAATATATGACGGCATGTGATATGCATCACATTTTTAGAGAATGCAGTTAGTCTCACGACTGCGAATAATTGTTATTCATGATGAACACGTGAATACTTTAGTGTATTGGTAACCTTGTTGATAAACTATTTGTTGTATGTCTATAAACTTATCAGTGTATAAAATGCGTGATAATCCTTTAACTTACATGCGTGATAATCCTTTAACTTACTTTAATCATGACTAATGCTTGGACTTCTTTTCGGGGAAAATATGACTTGTGTTGGGTATATCATGATGTAAATGAATATGTCATTAGCCAATGTAAAAGACATATTCTATATAGTAGTTGAGTATGATCTAGTTGTCGACTAATAAAGATAAGATAAATTAATTAAGCTATTGAGATAGACACTTGGATAAATATTAAACTTAATTGAGTGATTCCTAATGAAAGGAATTTCACCAAAATTTTGTATAAAAGTTATAATTCCTGAGTTCAAGTGAATGTTCTTTATATATTGAGTTCGTCCAACTAAGTAATATAGGAGTTTTGTTTGAATCATCATTGGGTTGATGTCATATATAAAGACCTATAGGGTGCACTATATGTGAGTACTTATCTGACTTAAGAGTGTATCAAAAAGTATTAATATTCAATTTGGAATTGTAATATTTAATTATTAATAGTTATGATGTTAATTTCTGTTTGTTAGAAATTATTTAATTAAATTAAATTGGATTTGTATTTAATTATCTATGTTATATTAATAAAGGTATTTTGACCTAAACTGTTTTGGACCCATGTCCTGGACAATCCAACCATTTTTAGGATTAGCTTATATATCTAAGTATAAATATAACATAAAGTCATAAGTTGACTATAGAGTTTTTAGAGAATTATCATAACAAATTCTCTTGATTTTGAAATTGGGAGTTCTTGAACTTCCTTGAGATTTTCTAACTTTGTTCACGATAGCAATACACTGAAGTTGGATCTTGCAGTCGGAGAATTAATTGCGTGGATACCTTGGTGTTGAACGGTAAGGTTTTCATGTCTCTTATTTCACGACCAATTTACATCAAATAAAATAACTATTTAGATTATGATCTGTCGTGTAGGGATTCGGCCCCCAAACTTACTTTCTTTTTATTTTTTATACAATTTCATATATGTTTTATTTTGAATCAAGAGGCTCCGTAACAAAGACCTAGTAGTTTTATGTTAGTTTTTTGAATTGGGTGTATTAACTTCTTCACTTTTTCTTTTTTGGGCACAGGAAGATGGTTGACAATGATAATTGTAGTGGTGATTGGAAAGTAGATGACTTGAGAGGTCAAGGGTCCGAACCCTTGTCAACACCCTTATAAAGAGTTAGTGATACCACTTGAACTACAAGCTCGTGGTATATATATATATATATATATATTTTTATTATTTTTTTTTTTTTTTTAATTTTAGATTTGCAGATTTAGATGAATGGTGGGAGGTGATAATTTATTTATTTTTAATGCAGATTTTTTAGTTTGATTTTTGATTATTAGATTAAAAATAATTACGATATAAAATGATGGAAATACCCATATAAATCTGTCGTTTGGAGGTAAATTGAAAAAAAAAAAAAAACACTCATAGTTCACAAGGCAAATTGCACGAATTAAAAATTAGGTAAAGTTTCAAATCATATACTATAGTTTACAAAAAATCTCTCCAAAAATAATTTCAAAATGCAATAACAAAAATACCCCTGCATTTACCAAGTGAAAATTACGTGGCGAGCTCCGGTCGCTGGAATCTTCTAGTAGGAGATAAATTGGAAAAAAAAAAAAAAAAAAAGCACAGTTCAAAAGGTTAATTATACAAAATAAAAAATTAAAAGACAACTGGTCAAACAGAATATAGTTTGGGTGACAAAATATCTTTTTTCTATTTATTTATTAAGGTCTTTTACTAATTAGGCCAAAATAAAGAACTATATTTCATTTAGGCCAAACTTTTTTTTTTTATATATTTAACTCATATACATACATTACAAGTTTACCCCTATTGGAACTAAATTAATACAAACCTTCTCCTACAAATCCCTAACTTCACGCAAAAATTATCTGCATACAAACGACGTTTGTTATCTGATTCGATGTATGGTTCCACGTGCCATTACAATTCACGCAATTTTCAAAATACAATTAACACGATTTTCAGAATCGGAGCAGTTCAATTTCATACTTTCCTTTAAAATTTCATACTAATAAAATTTCTTACTAATTTAACGAGATATGAGAATTTCATACTAATTTGTTGGAAAGACATTTTAGAATTTCATACTAATTTTGATTGATTCTTTTAGAATATGATTGATTTTCTTTCCCAGAATTTAATTTCATATACTCTGTTAGTTAACGGGATTGATTGAGTTTCATACATGTTTTTTAAGAATTTAATTCTTGTTTCTATGAATTTTTAAAATTTCATAAAATCTCATCCCCACACAATTTTATGAAATTATGAAATTCTAAAAATTCATAGAAACAAATATGAAATTCTTAAAAAATATGTATGAAATTCAATTATGTCCGTTAACAAAAAAGTATGAAAATCTAGAAGAAGTAGTATGAAATTAAATTTTGTGAAATAAACTCAATCATATGCATTCACATTCTAAAAGTCCATTCAGATCCCGTTAAATAACTAAATTCGTATGAAATATTCAAATTCCGTTAAATTAGAACGAAATTCACATAGGACTAATCAAATCCCGTTAAATAACCAAATTCGTATGAAATATTCAAATCCCATCCCGTTAAATTAGTACGAAATTCACATAGGACTAATCAAATTCGTTAAATTAGTAGGGAATTCTATTTTGAGTTGGAAATCAAATCCCGTTAAATAACCAAATTGAAATATTCAAATCCCATCCCGTTAAATTAGTACGAAATTCACATAGGACTAATCAAATTCGTTAAATTAGTAGGGAATTCTATTTTGAGTTCGAAATTAAATTGGTACGAAATTCACAGGACCAATCAAATCTCGTTAAATTAGTATGAAATTCTAAAAGGCTCTATTTTGAGTTCGAAATTAAATTAGTATGAAATTCTAAAATGTTTTTATTTTGAGGGTCGGAATGAGAAAATA
The DNA here is from genome assembly GCA_014905375.1 of Phtheirospermum japonicum. Taxonomy (NCBI): domain Eukaryota; kingdom Viridiplantae; phylum Streptophyta; class Magnoliopsida; order Lamiales; family Orobanchaceae; genus Phtheirospermum; species Phtheirospermum japonicum. Next base: position 663,882 of record BMAC01000065.1, on the reverse strand, counting down.
AATATGAAACAGAATTATCAGAGTAATCCGTCTTCATTTTCTACGCAGAACGTAAAAGGTATCGTGAATTTATTTAGCGGTTCCATTCTTATTTATCATTTATTAATTAATAATATTAATTTGATGTATATGGGACAAAACTAATTAAAATGATTAAATAGTAGATAAAGGTTTGGTTTTGTCGTAACAGGGCTTAATAACCTAAGTTTTGTTATTTGACATTTCGTTAAATTAAACTTATTAGGATAACAAATAAAACTCAAGCTGATCCTGTAAAATTATTTATCACCTCAAGTCAATCCAAAAATTGTATTGTGTCAACCACTGATATTAATGTTAGATAAGACCATCATAATCAACTTTACAATAGGACGAAAAATGAATACAGAAATGCTTCAAAGGTTAAATATGATTTTTTTTTTCCCACATAATCATAGTTAGTACCATCTCTATATTATTTTGTCAACTACATTTTCTTCTGGTGCGCAACATACATAACCGATCATCCAAAAATTGTTACTCAAACAGTTACAACCTGATTTTGCCAAAGCCAATTATTTCAGCTGCCACAATTTATAACTTGGGTTAAGTTTGGACTATGATTGGTGTCTGATGATCCGAAGCTTTTGGGTGGAAATTCACATTCAGATTCCCCCTTATCAACAAGTCTGGAAAGTGAAAAGGAAAAGAATAATCCAATTGGGGAAAATGAAATTTACATATTCCCTCTTGATGTATATACATCAACTTGAAAAGATCGTCCATGTCATTATAATTGGCCAGAAACTTGGGGCGTCAAGTTTGAGATTACAGCTTTGAACTAAACTTTTCGAGCAAATGTGTCTACAAATGGTCTCAAATGTTTGAATGATTTTAATGGGCTTTCTGAGACGGCCCATTTAGAAAATAGGTTTTCCGGAATGGAGAGTGGAGATATCAAGTTTGGTCGAAAAGATTGGGGCGTTTACGGCCGGGCTGGCGAATAAGCCCAAGTCATTTTTGTATTGTTTTACATGCCATGGTTGGATCTGGACATGAAAAACAGCGACCCGACCTTTTCGACATGGCCCTTTTTTACTTTAGGTCCGGTGGGCTTGGGCTGCCCACACCGGCTTCTAGACACCTCTACCCGTCTTAAGTCTATCTCCAACCGTACGTAGTAAATTTAAATTTTTTGGAACCCCAAAATATTACTTTTTAATGGTTTAGGGTTTTAAATTTTTTTAACTCAAAAGGTTGAGTCTTATATATATAATTATAAACCCAAAAAACTAACTTTTGGTGAAAAGTAATTATTGTCTTTTTGTCTCGTTACCCGGTGGGTTATTTATTTTTTGTTTTTTTTAGTTGGATCCCATCGTATAAATTTGAGACCTGTGTAAATGGTTTCAAATTATATTTGAGTATAAAGCCTATTTTTTGAGGTAATTTTTATGTCTTATACTCAAAATTATGAGTTTCAAACTCACCGTTGGAGATGGTCTGATTACACTTTTGTAAGACATAAATTTTAGAAAATAGGAGTTATTTATTATTTTAAAAGATAAGTGAGTTTTCTTGTGGTTAGGCTAAAATTCAAGAATAGTTTGTATAATTATTTCTTAATTTTGAACAAAAATTGAAATATTTTCTTATTAATGAGTCAAAAAAAAAGGCAGAAAATTTATATGGGCTAATTTATATTGTTTCCTCTTTATCCTCCAATTTTTCCATTTGTCATTCTTTTTTCTGTTCCTTTCTATATGCCTTTCTTTCCTGGCCAGTTTAAATAATCTAAAATGTGGTCCTCATATGCAGACGCACTGTTATGAAATTTATTTGTCACTTTTAACAGTGCTGAAGATGGTCCTGCAACACACAGTTGATGGCTATTACTATTTGCTAATTATTGAATGAACTATGTATATATAGCAATTAATTATTTAAACATTCCAAAATTTCCAAATGAGGACCAATGACCTTGTTTATATAGAAAGTCTAATTTAAAGCTCCCTCTAAAAATTCTGACATTATATGCGAAACCAATCGCTTTAAGATAAAATGACATTCATGAAGATGAAAGTGACTTTCATATATAGTTCGTTCATATAAAAATACAAAACCATCATTGGATTCGTTGTTAGCTTCTTTATTCGGTCTTATATGTTCTCAGCATTCTATTTGCATATACGGTATAGTCAATTTTTAATATGTGACACTAATCAAAGCAGAGAATGATCATGGGTGCATAAAACTAAGGGAAAATTACACAAAATCAAATATATATCTACCATTAGTCCTTTTAATTAATTTTGTCCCATATAGGCCAAATTAACAATCAAATGAACAATCGAACCGAACCACTATCGTTCTGAGCGTGATTAATTAATGAGTTCTTTGTTTTCATTTCTAATTATCTTATCTCTTCGCTTCCGTTTTCGAATTCCAAGTCCCATTAATAAAAAAAACAATTATGAAATTCCATGAAAAAAACTCAATCATACCATTCACATGCTAAAAGGAAAGTATGAATTTCAATCAAATCTCGTTAAATTAGTATGAAATTCTAAAATTCGAACTGAGTATATAATCTTCTAGTTATGTGAATTATAACGATAAGTCTAAGTTCAATCAAATCCCGTAAAATTAGTATGAAATTCTAAAATTCGAATTGAGTATGAAGGAAATAATAGCGAGTGAACTATAATCAATTAGTATGAAAAGAATGAATGTCACTGTTATCACTAAATATTTCTTACTAATTCACATACTAATTTTTAAGTATGAAATTTTTTCTTACTAATTCACATACTAATTTTTAAGTATGAAATTTTAAAATTGTGCGGGATGAAATTTTATGAAATTCTAAAAACTCACTAATTCACATACTAATTTTTAAGTATGAAATTTTTTCTTACTAATTCACATACTAATTTTTAAGTATGAAATTTTAAAATTGTGCGGGATGAGATTTTATAAAATTCTAAAAATTCAAAGAAACAAGTATGAAATTCTTAAAAAACATGTATGAAATTCAATCATGACCATTAACTAAAAATAAATATGGAATTCTTATGGTATCTATAAGGAAGAGAGTATGAAATTAATCATATGAAATTTTATGAAAGAAACTCAATCATACCATTTACATACTAAAACCAAATCTCGTTAAATTAGTATGAAATTCTAAAAGTCTTTTTAAAAAAGTAAGGACCAATCAAATCCGTTAAATTAGTATGATGAAATTCTGAAATTCTAAAAGGCGTAAATGAACGTATGAAATTCACGACCAATAGGCTTTTCCAAATTAGTATGAAATTCTCATATGAATAGAATGAAATTATAAAGGAAAGTAAGTACCAATCAAATGCGTTATAAATGGGATCCGAGAAATCATCTTCATTTCTATTTGATAAGTATTACGAGTGAGATTTTGTTCGCCTTTTCGCTTGAAATTAGGGGTGTAGAAGAAAATGTGTATTGGTTTAGTTTGTAGGGTATATTTGTAATGTGTCTATAGGAAATAAATATAAAAGATATATGAAATATCTATTGGACTTAATGGAATACGTTCATTTGCTTTTGCCTAAATGGTCAAGACTTGCAAAAGTTTTCATACATAAGTAAAGCAATTTTATAAATTCTCCGCTAATAATTTCTTAACTTTATCAATTTTTAGTTTATATTTACAAAAAATTATCGGGTGTCCATGTCTCTCATTCTTAACAATTGGTGTAGGCCCAAAAGAAATCAAATAAATAATAATCCACTTCTACGTCAAAATCCATGAGAAAGCTTAGCCCAAACCCTATTTAAAAAGTCAACTTTTGGATAACTCGTTTGACTCCATCGGGTCAGGTTGCTTATCCCCGCAAATTCCCTAGTTTTGATTATAGATGTCTACTATTAGGGTTTTTATCTAGTCCATCCATCCAAATTAATTAACCCTCGTCTTACCTAACTCTAATTGATAAGGAAGAGACGCTACACTCACTCTCCTCTCGACTACGACTGATTCTTAGTGAATTAAAGAGTGTTGTGAGTCGATTGTGTGTGTGCCTTTTGAATGTGAGGAATACCTACCGGACCACCGGTGAGTTCTTGTTGGGGCTGGGATACGGACGATAGCTCGGCTAGGGCAACGATTTAATGACGACGACCAGGCGGTGGTGAGCTGAGCAACATTCGAGGAGTTCTTCGTGTTCTTTCATGGTTTGTTCCATCGATAGGGCATACGATGGAGATTTTGAGTTTCTCGGAGTTAAACCCTAGGTCTTTGTCGAGTCCTCGTTCGCTGGAACTTCGACGGTGTTTTCCTTGCTCAGATCGTTGACGTCCAACTCGGCCTAGGCGATACCGTTCATTTTATCGATTTAGGTTAATTACATTGTGTATTATAATTATGAATTTAAGAATTCTGCCCCTAATTGTGTTTTTCAGTATATTGCAGGTATCTATATTTCTTTGCACATTGCAATCATGCTGATAGAGGCTTAGTGGGGCTCACGGACTGAAGCATCGTTCTTGGCTAATACGGACTGCAACATTCCAGACTGAGAATGAGTGCGGGCTAATGACGGTGCTAAATGGAGCAAGAAGTACGCGGGCCGCATTGATGCCGATTCGGGCTTAGAGTCGAGTCATAGCGCGTGCGGTTCGAGAGCTGGATGACTAGCAAATTAAAAAAGATAATATATAATTAATATCACTACGCTTCTGAAATGATAAACAACATGGGTACCAGACGGCTATCCATATAACAGTGGAAATAGATATTTCTATATGTGATTGACAAATTTATTTTAGAAAAAGCTTTGTGTTTCTTTTAAAAATAAGTCTGACGTTTTCGAAAATTTTAGGACTTGGAAACCCTTGACTGAAAATCAAACTGGAAAATTGGTCAAATTTCTTAAGATAAATAACGGATTTGAATTTTGTATTATTTCTTTTGATAAACTTTGCGCTGATTGCAGCATTCAAAGGCATCGAACTGTTCTATATACCCCACAGTAAAATGGGGTTAAAGAGTTAGATGTATGTTGCTTACTTCAGGTCTTTCGAAAAGATTTTGGGGCGAGGACTTATTAACGGCTTCAGATTTGGTTAATAGGTCTCCCTTTGTGCCTTTGAATGGTAGATGTCCTGAGGTAGTTTGGTGTGGAAAAGAGATTGATTATTCAAACTTGCGTATTTTTTTATTGTGATGCATTCGTTCATCAAAAACTTGATAAGCTTGAACCTCATTCTGTTAAATGTATTTTCTTGGGGTATCCAGAGGGTGTTATGGGTTATATAAGTTGTGTCTTAGGAATGAATCGGGATTTAAAGTGATTATTAGTCATGATGTGATTTTCAATGAGTCTGAATTTCCTTGCCTATCTGCTTCTTTGGCTGATGTTAATGAACCTGGACGACTTCAAGTGAGGTGGAGCCTTTGTATGTTAGTAATTTTGATGATTCTCAAAATGTGCTTGTTTATGTCTCTGAAACTCTACCTGCTGAAGATGTTCAAACTTCTGATGTGCATACTGAAAATGTTGACAATGTGTCTGATACGCATTGCTAGAGATAGGGAGAAAAGGGCCCGTTCCAAATCTATGCTTTTACTTGATTATCATCTAACTTCGTATGCTTTTAATGTGTAAAAATTGATTGGTAGTGGTGAACCTAAATCGTATCATGATGCCTTGAGATATGTGAATTCCCGTGCGTGATTAAATGCTATGAATGATGAGATGAACTCTTTGCTTATTAATCAAACGTGGACTCTTGTGCCTAAACCTGAAAATTATCATATCGTATATTGTAAGTGGTTGTACATGGTCAAACATGAGAATGAGAGGGTTAGATTTAAGGCTAGACTTATAGTTAAGGGGTTTACTCAAAAACAGGGGATAGATTATATGAAAATAGTTGCTCATGTTGCTAAAATTCACCATTATGCATATTATGCTTGCATTAGTTGCTCATTTTGATTGGGAGTTGAAATAAATTGATGTCAAAACTACTTTCTTGCATGGTGAATTAGATGAGAAACTTTTTATGAGGCAGTTGTAAGTCTTTGTTGACAAAAAGAATTCTAATTTTGTTTGTTTGATTAAAAAGTCATTGTATAGTTTGAAGCAATCTCCTATACAGTGGAACAAAAGGTTTGACACATGCATGCTTTTCTTAAAGTTTAAGCGTATCTCGTATGATTATTGTCTTTACTTCAAGGAATCTGCCAATGTTCCTGTTTTCTTACTCATTTATGTTGATGGCATGTTGCTTGATAGTCCTTGCATGAAGTCTGTTGAGCATGTTCAAATTTATCTTTGTAAAAGGTTAGATATGAAAATCCTTAGATATGCAAAATGCATTTTAAGCATGAACATTGTTAGGGATATGAAAAATCGTTCAATCTTTCATAAATCAGATTTCCTATGTCGAAAAGATTTTGAGTAAATTTTCTATGTCTGATGTCAATCCTAGTGAAGTTCCTCTTACTCCTAATATTGTGCTAAGTAAATGTCAGTCCCCCAAGACTGAAACCGAGATTGATGCTATATTCAAATGCGATTGGTTTTGTGATGTATCTCATGGTTAGTACTAGGCTTGACATTGGCTATGTTGTTAGTTGCCTGAGTAGATACATGTTAAACCTTGGTAGGCCCCATTGGGAGGCTTTGAAATGATTGTTACGTTATTTGGTATTTTCTGTGAGTTTTATTTTGAAATTCTGCAAATCTTCTGATGGCGTTTTACTCAAAGGTTATGTTGACCACTACAAAAAAATTGACAAATGTTGACAAAAAATGCTGAAGGGGCAGAAATTCGTCAGCATATATGCTGACATATTGCTGAGGTTTGATGCGGGATTTAAATTGATGCGGGCTAGGCTGGGCAAGGTCTGGTGGAGGGTTGTGTGTCAGGTCGGCGGGTAGACTGGGCTAGGCCTGTTCAAATAAAATATTATTCTTCTATAATATTGTATGAATGTTGACGGATCCAACCCGTCAGCAAACTCATCAGTAAACAGGATACTGACGGGTTTGCTGACGGTTCTGCCATCAGCATTCGGCATTTTTTTTGTAGTGGACTCTAATTACGTTAATGGTAGAGATAGTCAAAAATCCACAACGTCTTATGCTTTTACTTTGTGTGGCTCCTGTATTAGTTGGAAATCGCAGTTGCAAACTATTATTACTTTATCTACGACTGAAGCTGAGTATGTTGTTATAACTGATTCTTTTAAGGAAGTTATCTAGTTAAAAAGTCTTTTATCTGAAATTGGTGTTTTAGATGATAATGTTGTGGTATTTTCTGAAAATTAATTTGTGATTCAACTATGTAAAAATTCTGTTTTTCATAATCGTACTAAGCACTTGGACATGCGTCTTCATTTCATATTTGATATAGTGGCCGAACCTATTATTGGTATGGAAAAGATTCCTTCAGAGTATAACCCGACTGACATGAACACTAAGTGTTTGCCCGTGAGCAAATTACGAATGTGTTTTGAACATTTTGAATTTTGATACATCTAACTAGGCCAACCGTTGTAAGTGTGAGATGAGGCGTATTTTTTTGTGCAGAATCCCAGTAATCTTACCAGGCTCGTCTAAGTCTTGACCCAACCCATCTAAGTTTTCAGAGGCTCTTACGCATGACAACTTGTTCTGAGAGGCTCCTGATCCCCACCGCGGCGGGGTTTTAGGCAAACCAATGCCCAACGGCGAGTGAGCAGCTCCACCGCACAGCTCAGATTCTGGACACCGCGTCGAGTCTTGAGGTGAACCGATGCACAACGGCGAGTTTTGAGGTGACTCACCGCACGACGACGGGTTTTGAGGCGGACCGCCACATGGCGGCGAGTTCTCAACCGCTGCGGCAATGGGGACTTTTTTTTGGGGTGGGGGGTTGAAGAGAGAGACTTGTGGACTGGTTGGAGAGAGAAAAAGTGAAGCAGAGGAATTTCGAATGTCGTTAGAGTATGAGGTGGTGACGCAAAGAAAGAGGGTTATTTGTTTTTTTGTACAGTAAAATTAGGGAGAAAAGGCCGAGCTGCATACGAGTTTGCGGCAAAATAATTTTGAGATTCGGGGAAGAAGGAATCGATAAATGAATGTAGGTTTTCAATTAGGTTTGTTCTTGTCTAATTGGAAACCCAGATGAGAATGAAAATAAAGGAGAGCGGAGATGAGGTGATATTAATTTTATTTACATTACCAACAGATATAAAATTATTGGTAAAATGACCATATTACCAACATATTACTTACCCGTTGGTAATTTTAATAAAAATGACCAAAAAACATTGCCTAAGTACCAACAGATTAGTATTGGTTTGTATAATTAAAAAGCAAATGAAAAAATAATTTACCAACAGATATATCTGTCGCTAATTACTAACAGATTAATAATCTATCTCTAAAATACTTAAAACAATAATTAAATAAAATAAAAATATTATTCAGTTGGTATTCTGTTAAAATTACCAATCGATGTCGTCCGTTGGTAAAATTATGCTGGTATTTTCTTGTAGTGCAAACCCAAAATTAGATATAATAAAAAGTGATTAATGACTTACGATTTAATTTAATTTTTATTTATTAATTATAATTTTTCATTGTAAAAATATGCATTTTTTACTTACGTAAATCTTCTTGTACATCTGTTTAGGACACGATTAGAAACATAATTATATACCCTAACTTCATAAATACTATCACGTGGTATTGTGAGTGTGTATATATGTGTGTGTACGTTGCTCACACCAATACGCTCAATAATATATTCTAGCAAACATTCATCTTGTTGACAAAATAATATTAATAGATGGTCTTTGCATCTAAGTTCTCGCTTTCAAGAATCTTTTGGAGTATGTGAGCTTTTGTTTCAAGAAATTGCTCCCTCTTTTCAAGTTTCAAAACAATATTTTAGTGGGTAAGTTGAAATTTTCAATTCCGACGAAGTTTCTATGACTACTTTATAGATCTCACCTTGAGAACAACATTTTTAATAAGGGAGTATATATTTATTTATTTTTGGATTAAAGAAAAAAAAAAGTCATACAGTAATTTTTATCGAGATTTGAAATACAAATATCCACTTAAAGTTTGTGATTGTTCTAAAAGTGTCTCTCTAATTGGTACAAATTTGTAAACCAAAACCAAATGCTGAGTGGATATTTATAATTTTAAATTTAAAAATAAAACTAAATCTCAAGGAATTCTTTTTTTTATAGTAATCCTTGTGTTAATTAATAGCTATACCCTAATTACTTAAGACCACAACATTAATGTCTACCTAAAACGGGGTACCTTGAGTTTACTAATAATAATAATAATAATATTAATAATATTATTATTATGGGTACCTTGAGAATGCGTGTTGGTCCTGCAAGGCAGACAGGCATCCCCTTTGAGAAAAATTAGAAGCATTTAAGTCGATATAAACATACGAGCCACACCTTGCCCGAATTGTTAAACATACGATACTCTGATTGGGTAAAGTACATAAAAGTATACAATTACACCACAATTAGTGACCTGCTTATCTATGTAACGATGAGTACGAAAATCAATGTTCTAAAAATTGGACGACCATGGACTATACCTAGCCTAGCGCATATATGGAGTTTGAACGAGATTAAGCGAGTTTTAAAAATAGTACTAAGAATAAATTTCGTGACCAAGGGAAAACAAGTCTAAATTATAATTTCCTAAATAAGGTACATTTTATTTCCGAAGTACTACGGAGATTCTCTCACTGTTTATGTCAAGAATGTGTAAAAGTTATAAGTTATATTTCTAACCTTTGTATTTTACCTTAGGCTCAGGACAAAGTACACACAATATCTTTTCGGGCATCATTATACAGAACATATTAGTTTGTCCTATGAAGTAATCAGTGGCCAATGATGAAATATCAAATATCACATCATTAGGGCATGATATAATACTACTCCATACTGCCTATTAAACCCTAGTCTCAATACATGTACTCTCCATCCAATATTTTGTGAAGAAAAAAAAAAGAAGATCTTTTTACTTCCTATTTATCACCTTTGTAATAAATGACGCAAAAACAAATTATTAGTATTAAAATTAAATTTATGTATTATATACACACACATGTGTGTGTGTGTACGTAGGCTATTTTAAGTTTGCCATATAATCTCATGCTATATTAGACCTTTTATGAGTACAGCTAAAAGCCTGAATAGACTTTTAGAAAAGACTGAGAGTCTAGTCTCTAGATATACAATAGACATACAGAATTCAAAGAACTTTTGGCAGACTATAAAATTAAATAATCACGCACTGATGGTGAAATATCATATCTGTCCCCTTAAATTTAAGAATATGGTCAGAAATTATTAGTACCCTCATTGCTAAAGGATTGCAGTTGTGTCTTAAACTCTCAAGTCTTAACACTGGCAAATGTCCCCAATTAATTATGAGTCAGGTTATTTTATTTTTAATTATCTTGGGGTGACCAATTAGAATTAATGCCAGCTAGCTGCCAAAACGAAAAGAATCAAATACTTTTTTTATAAAAAAAACAACAGTAATTACTACAGCAATTAATACAAGAACAGTCAATTTTTAAACACAAGGTACAGAACAACACTGCAGCAATGGAAGCAAGAGCATTAAATCCCACCATCTAGCCAGCCATTATTTTTTCTTTTTCCCTTTTTTTTCCTTTCCCATTTCTTGCTTGACTATACCAATCCAATAGCAACATATTCAAAACAACAACTAAATTTTCTATTTCCAAATTGTGTTTTATCTTATATCATCACTCCCATAAATATAGATGATATTTACTTTTAAGGATATTAAAAAAAAGTAATTACTACGGTTAAAACGTTAAATTTTACCTACAGTTTTCAATTACACATTATCTTCATTTCAATCCTCATTTGTAAGTGAGAAAAGGGAAAATCGAAAAGTTATTGATTTTTGTGAAAATAAAAAATATGTTTGTTAATTGTCTAAATTTTTATTATTGGAAGTGAAAATTTGTCGAAATTTCTATATTTGACATAAATTAGGATGGTTGTGATGGAAATTAATATGGATTTCCAATAAAACTTACTAACAAATATAATTTAGTTTTCCGAAATAGTTAGAATTAGAAAATAAAAAAATAGAATCGAAATAATTCCGTAAGTCCCCTAGTAGTTAAGAATTAAAGATTACCTCTAATCAGAACTCACAAATTATAATTATAATAATAATACAATAATATTATACATGTGACAAACATACGAGCAGACTATTTGAAAACTGAAAGAGAAAAAATCCGACTAAAAAAGATTAAAAATAAATAAATAAAGCCTTGCTACCATTAATTCTAATTCAAGACAAAGGCCTGATAGCATAAAGAAGTTACAGTCCTTTTTTTTTTTTTTTTTTTTTTTAAAATTCTAAAACTAACCATTTAGAATCCATAGTAGCAAGGCCTCGCATTTCTTCATTGTTGTCGCTTAGTTGTGAAGAGGATTGGGGCCAGTGTGAACTAATCTCTTCTCATCTTCATATATTTTGTCCGTTGGGAAAGAGCTTTTATTAGAATTTATTACACTCGGCCTTGCATGGTACGACGTCGTATCCATAATCCGTACTTTTCTCGGCGTTGACCTCCGCGAGCCGCTGCTGACGCCGATTTTCTCGGCGCTCGATAGCGAACATACTTCGGAAGCAATCAGGAGGGAAAAAACTGCAATTCTTATTGAAGTTGAATAATCCCATCTTTTTCTCCTTTCTATTCTTCTTCTTTTTTCGCCTTCGTTGTAAATCGTCATTTTCTTCAGCAAAATAATTAACGATGAAAATGAGAATAGAAGAAAGAAAATTAAATCAAGAAGTTGGGAAAATTGAAGGGAGTGAAAGATGATGGGTATATAGCTCCTTATCCTTATGACGTGGGTCAAACCTGTTAGTTCACATGATATTGACCCTTGATTTGTGGAACCTTCTTATGATATCTTATTATTTGGCTTTTGTTTTTCTGAGTCTTGGAACTTTGAGAGCTGTGTGTGTGTGGTTTTTTTAGTTGCAAACTAAACAAGAGAATGGAGTAGATATGCATGTTAGCTGTGGACGTGTGTTTTGTTTGGTGCATATATACAAATGTATTTTGTTTTGTGCTTGGACAGAGAGAGGTGGGTCCAGTTTTAATAACCGCTGTCTACGGACTAAAATATACTTTTGGACTAAGTTTTGAATTATGCGAAAATGTACAACTTATCTTCATCTCTTTTCTATATTTCAATAGTACAAGGCGCTTATAATTCGTTAGTATAGTTTTGTTTTGCAAATATATAAAATTATAGGGGTATTTTTGCAAATACATAAATTTAAGGGTGTAATAAATAAGATTTTAAGATAAATAGATATACTATTATTTTCTAAGTGTTGTTTCATTTATTTCCTTTTTTCAAGCGAATATTTAATGATTACTAAAAAAAGTCAAGGGCTGTTGTTCCTGAACCCCCGCCCAAATGACAATCCTGATTTCGTCCCTAGTTAAATAATCAGCTGAATTCACATTTGGTATGATTATTGTATTATGTTAGTATATAATTATACAATAACTAGGTATTTACTTGGTAATTATAAACGAATATATAGCTTGCAAAACTTGTTATGACTTCATGATGTACCTTTTGTCAAAAAGGTTTGCTTCTTTTTTGTTAGTCTGGACCGTGATGCTAGGTTTGACTTACATATCTATATGTGTGTCAGAGTGTGTCTTTTTTTCTTTCTCACTTTTATAGAGAGAGAGAGACTTGGAATTTAATACTGTGATACACATTTTGTTTATATACTTTTCAATGAAAGTATAAAAAGATTGTTTATATACATAGGTCTTTTTTTTTTTTCTTTTTCTTGGTGCAATGGATAATTTACCACATTTATGTATCTTGTGTTATTTCTTTCTAATCTAATATGTTGAACGATTGATAGATAACGGATCATACTATGTATCCTATGTTATCTACATTATTGCAATTATGGCAAAAGAAATTATGGTGTTGATTTAATCATTTACACATAATATTAATGATAATTCAACATAATTAAACCAGTAAATAGAAAGTGAAGCAGGAAGTTTTTGATTCCCTACTTGTGAACATTTTATTTTATTTATTTTTTCATGTGATTTTTGTGTCAAGTCCGTACATTTTTTTATTTGTAAATATATATATGTATGTATTGTTTATATGATTTATAAAGCAATTCAATGAGAAACTTGTCAAGTATTTACAATCGCAACAATGAATATGAAATCAAAGTTAAATGTAGTGACGATATTAAAAAAAAAAAAAAAAAGGTAAATTAAGCTACAAGAAGATCTGGATATCAGATAGGCCCTATGTTAAAATCAAATTAGGGCTAATTAAGGTTTCCGTTTCCCAGTATGGGTAGGTTTATTAAAAGCCGAATTTGAAAATTTTGTTCTTCAAAGTGTGACTTTCGTACTACGTAAATTAGAAAAGAGCTATTTCTGTGCAAACAACTTTTTGAAAAACGACAACTAAAGCATCCAAAAAACCGTACCCACACAGTGATATAATTATATTAATTTTAATTTAATATAATTTTACTTAATTTTCTGGGGACCAATTGGAATGCCAGCTGTTGTTACCCGAGTACTCAAAACCAAGTGATGAATTTATTACTTAATATAGTCAACAATTATATGTTTCAATAATATAATAATCAGTATAAAGTCTTCATGAGCCAGATAGATGGATGTGGTAATTTATAATCTCCTTTTTAAAGAATCTATCTAATAGTTATAGTTTATTTGCAAAATAGTATTTAATTACTTGGTTTGACTCACAACCAGGAGCATATTATCCAGCTTTAATTTGTATGGAGGAATTTAAACCTAAAAATAACTGCAGAGTTATGTTAGTCTGGACTTTTGCACTTACATAAGAATTGGACACGAAATATGATATGTCAAAATATTTGTGTCACATTCTTGTGTATTAATGTATAATTCTCATATTTTATGTGTTTATTTTTCATATTTTTCATACTTTGTTAGTATTGGAAAAAATTCGAGTGTTTTGGTGTCATCGAACCTAATATCTACCTAATTTAATATTTTCTTTTGATATGTTTCTTTATCTAATTTAATAGTTTTCTATCATTATATTTTTTCTAATTTAATATATTCATTTACTATATCACTCCTATATATTAATGCAAAATCCTCCTACCTATGTGGTGATTCGTATGCTTCGTTTGACAAATAAAAAATTCTGGTGCTTCTTTTACTTATGTGTCATCCGAACCTAATATTACCTAATTTAATACTTTTCTTTTTATTATACATTACCTAATTTAACTCTTTTATTATATTTTTACTTATTCAATACTTTCCTTTTATTCTCCTAATATAAGTATATAAATAAGTCATGTATAATTAGTAGATAAGATCTAACTAATAAATTGAACAGGGCACGGGAACACATCATTTTAGTTTTTTATTTAAAATTTAAAATTTTATAATTTTCACAAATATTCTTTGTATTTAGTTTATTATAAATCCCGTGTAATACACGGGTGTTAAACTAGTGTTAACTAATTCAATATTTTCTTTATCATAGTTTGCCTAATTCAATATCTTACTTTTATTATACTAATATAAAAAATAAATAAGTCATAATTAATTAGAAAAATCTACATAAGTTGAATTAATTTTTATTTATAATAAAAATTGAAATAATTTTATTTTTAGAATTTTAAATATTATATTTAAAAAAAATACGAGTTATATAAAATTATTAAAAAAAGTAAATAAATATAAAATATATACTTAAATTTGGATATCTAATCCTAATATAATATATCGAGAATAATATTAAAAACTTATATGAAAAACTATTACACTAAAAGAGAGAGTGAGAGATAGAGAGAGTGAGAAATAGAGAGAGAGACAAAAAAAACTAATGATAAAAATTATTATACCTAGAAAAATAAATATTAAATATAATCTAAATCTCCTTATTTAATTCCAATAAAATGCATTGATAAACACATTATATATCTATATGAACAAATTAATATCTTACGCAAGAAAGAAAAAAGTAAAAAGGAAACAAAAAATAATAATAAAATAATATTACATACAACAAGCTAGATATAAGACCTTTTTTAATAGAATTATCAGTGTCTTATAGATCTTAATTTTTTATATCACATATTTACATGCGATATGCGATTTTTTTTGTTTTACATATTTACAAACTCAATTTTATACGGGTTTCCTTTTTCAAGTATAGGGTATTTTGCTACGTCTTACAACTAATTTCGCCCCCCGGGTAAAATTAAAAATTATTTATTGTGGAAACCAATTTTACTGTAATTAGAACAAATAATGTTCCGATTTATGTGTAAAACTTATTTATTGTGAAAGGTAATCTCTTTGTAAATAAACAGATAATATTACAATTTGTGTGGACTATTTCAATATCATTCTTTAAGTATTTTTAATGAATTTTACTTTTTTGGTGAAGAATAATCTTTGTGCAAATAGAAAAATAATGTTACAATTAGTGTGTACAATTTTTAATATTATTCTTTTAGTATTTTTAATTAGTGTTATTTTTTTTCAACTCTTTTGGGCAGTTGTTCACCGTTCTCGCCAATACAGCCCCCTGTAGTTTCCGTTACTGAGAGATCTTTTTTTTTTCATTGTTCCCAGGGATTTTTTGGGTAATTTGCTCCCATGCTGCAAACATTCAAATCTGGATTGAACCTTGTCGCTCTTGTTTCCTTGCGAGCAGGAAACACACAAGCAGCGTGCGTTTCGTGATTCTATTAAAGACATCTAGGATCAACTGAATAATGTGTTTTTTGCACTTGAGTGGACAGTTGATCGGAGAGAATTTCGATTCGTCCGCATAATATGCGGGTGTTAAACTAGTATGCTATAATGTAAAATAAAACACGGTAAAGTACAAAATTTATAATTTAAATATAATCATAGTTTGGACTAGTTCATCCGATAGCCAATAAAGTTGGGAGACCCACCCGGATATTGTATTAAGTGGTGCGCGAATGCATGGGCGGGTTTAGGTTTTTAAGTTTGGGAGAATTAAGTGGTGCATAAATGCATGCGGGAGTTTAGATTTTTAGGGTTGGGAGGTCGAATATTAAAAGTCAATAATAACTATTTTATATGATATAGTTAAATATAAGAGACTTCTACGGTATAATGAAGGTACCATTTTTATTTAATCAAAATTATTAGATTAAAAATTAATTATAAATAATGATATATCAATGAATATAAATGCAACAGGGATGAGAGACATCGTGCTTTCATGACATCATAGTCATTTATGTTTCGGGATAAAAGGGATTAGGATCAGCTCAGCCCTATGCCTCTACCTCGAGGACAGTGGTTAAACCACCGTTGTATATACAACTCGAGATCTTTGACCTGGTTTGAGGTCATATGAAGGACCTTGAGACTCTAGCTCAAGGTAGAGTAAACAAAAGAAAAACCCAGAAGGGTGACGTGGTGTAAGGCCCTGATTTTAAGGAAACCCTAGAAAAGTACACCTATAAATAGATAATCACAAAAGTACAAAAGGTAAGTCATTCTCTAATCAAGCAATTATTTCCCCAAATTCTCTCCATATACTAACTTAAGTATCGGAGGGGGTTCGTCGGAAAACCCTTCCGGTCCCCATCTGACATTTGTTGGTGGTTGCAGGCATCCAAATTTTCAGCCTTTGGAGATTATTCTTGAAAATTAGGAGATATTTATTCGCTCCCCATTTTCAGGTAACAAATAATTTCCTAAAATATAACGCTCTTAAAAAATAGAAATTAAAAATTAAAAATAACCGTTTGTATAATACTAAAAGAAGAATCCCAATAATATTTTTTTGAAAGACATTCTATTAAGTTACCTCATACAACTCTCCAACTGATTCCTTTAAACTAACAAAGTTATCAGTGATATATTTATTGTATATGCTAATATTACTAACGGTGTCTTTCTACATATCATTAAAAATCATCCTCTATCTATATAGGACTATGGACGTACGAACACAACTAACGAACAATTATTACAGTTCACAAGTAGTCATCCAACCAATAAATTAATCAAAATTAATGTTTCAATAACAGCAAGTCTTAGCAGACAACAATGATTCAATTTCACAACCTACTACAATTGAAGTATATATAGTAAATTAAATCAGGAACTTTAATCAAATTGTAAAAAAAAAAAAAAGAGAAAAAGAGAGAAAAAAAAAATCACACCTTTCAAATTTACAAATATACAATTTTTAATGGTTTATCGACGAGTTTTCGGCGATCGAAAAATTCTAGCAACATCCAACATATATTTCACTATTACCAATCGAAACCACTCGTCGAAGTTGGTTCCAACTATATTATTCGTTTCTCCGTGCGTCACCTCGTTTGTGGTCAATTAGAAAAATAAGATTTTTGGACAAAACAATAAAGATAAGAAATTAAACACATAAAACAATAAAAATGAGATTTTGGGCATTTCAGAAATTTTACAGTTATCTCATTTTCTATATATCCTAAAGAAATAAAAGAAATTAAAAAGAAAATTAAAAATTGGCAATAAAATCTTTAAGTTTACATTTAACTCTGTATTCTACCTAACTAACCTTTTCAACATGGGTAGGCGATTTTTCGACAAACGAGCTACAGAGAAACGGGTGGTATGGTTGGTACCAACTCAACGAGAGATTTCTATTGGTGGTGGTGGCATAGCCGTTGGATGTTACTGAAATTCTTCGATCACCGAAAACTCGTCGGTAACTCATTTTGCAACTATCAATGAAAATAGTGTCTCTATTTGCGAACTTAAATTTATTATTTTTTCTTTTTTTGCAATTTGATTAATACTCATGATTTAATTTGCAATTAACCCTATTTTAAAAATAAAAGGACAAAAAAAGTACCCTAGATATGAGAAATGAATAAGGATTAGAATCGTCAATTAAACCTACAGTTCTTTTATTATTATTATTATTATTATTATTATTATTATTATTATCTAAAATTTAAATGATACAAAAATTAAAAAGAAAATAGATATGTCAAATTAAAATTGAAATCGAGGAGGAACCGAAACCAGCAACAATTATGGTTACGATTACCCATTTTGAAAAACAGTGATCGAGTATAAGATATCGTTAAATGAGAATGAGGAAAATTATTTAAAAAATGTAAGAATTGATAGGAATGAAGCTGATGCCTTCTCAATCATTACCAACGTAAATATAGATACGTCATTCATCTACATAAGATATAAGGATATTATGATCACAAGATATATGCTAAATAATTACATCATTATCATTTTTCTAAAATATGATATTCACATATTCTAATATGTTAGGAATCGGATAAGGTTTAAAAAAAATACGAAAAAATAAAATAAGAAATAATAAGAAATAATAATAATAATAACTGCAAAGTTTGAAATTGAGTCGAATGTTGAACACTTTCTCCTAAGATGAATATTGCTTCGCTACGGTGCTCATGGTTGATAGCAATCGTCCCTAAAATAAAATGATTTTTGATTCTATGCATTTCAATAATTAGAATTTTCAGCGAATAGAATTGTATTTGGAACAATCAAGCTTTGAAAGAAATAATCTGACAATATGTTTTGTATGTTGAACTGTGTATGAATGAATTTAATGATTGACCGCAGATATGTGGGCTATTTATTGAGGTTGTAAGATCAACTTTTTTCATGGGACTTAAAAGAACACAGCCCAAGTTTTGCATAGGGTTGTACATCAGTCTTTTAAACAGGCTACCTCTGTTCAATATATCTTATACTGCGTGAATAGATACCAAGTATTGCATATGGTTGTGTACATTAGTTGGTATGTCTTTTCAATATATCATATACTCCTATACTGCGTAAATAAGCGTCTACTTATTTATATTTGTTCATCTTTTGAATGCGCCTATTTATTTATATCTGTACAAATATATATTTATGAGTTGTACGTTTACAATCAAATGAAAACTTTTCAAACAGAAATTTATCTGTGTATCAAATCAGAACAGTTCTCAATTCAGTCCAATAACAAAAGTTTAACGTTAAACAAGTAATTTTTTATTCACAACAAATTAGTTTTGAAAAATTTTTATTTTACAAAAAATAGATATCACTTACATATTTGATCAAAATTAGATCAACATCCAATATCTTAAACCAAATTTCTAACTCCCACATGAATGAAATTAATGCATGAGTGTATGCAAAATGCTTTAAAATCCCAACGATCCATTATTGCATCAGGATAGATAGCTTCTGGCTTTGGATCCTTCCTAGTAAAATACTGTCAGATTTACTAATTGTATAGTAACGTGATATTTTGAACTATCTAGGCATTTTTGTAAATCAAAATAGCAGTATTCACACAATAACAGTTCTAATACATTTTAGTTCTCACGTTTTTGTCCTTTTCGACCCTGGAAGTGTCCATTTCATTTATATAGGTAATCTCCCATGAAGAATATCCTGTCTTACTCTACCTTATAGGTATAGGAATCATTAAAAATTCTTAAGAACTTAGCCTCGCCACTTAGGCAAATTTATTGCTTGGACGTTCTAAGAATGAGTAGGTGTATTTTCAATTGTTCACTGAACTGTCAAAACTTAGTTTTCCCATTGAACCAATGTTTTGGAATCCTCCAATCCACAAGGTTGGGTGTCCGCTAAAACTGTTCTTTTGTTGTGGACTTTAAGCCCATTCCCCTAACGAGTTTATACAACTAATCTTTGTTTATGCCTTTAGTATGCGGAGCCGCTAGATTATCCTTTGACTGTACGTAACAAACCGATATAACTCCGCATGAGATTAATTGTCTAATGTTATTATGTCGTTGACGTATATGTCTAGATTTACCGTTTACATGCTACCCAGTGCTCTTGTGATAGCTGATTGGTTATCACAATGTATCATAATTGAAATGACTGGTTTATTCCAACAAGGAATGTCCCCCACAAGATTTCTAAGCCACTTTTCTTGTTCTCCAACTTTACCTAAAATTATGAACTCGGATTCCATAGTTGATTGAGCTATGCAAGTCTATTTAGAAGATTTCCACGACACTGCTCCACCACCTATCGTAAACACGTACCCGCTTGTGGTCTTGTAGTCATTTGTGTTAGATATTTAATTGGCATCGCAATATCCTTCTAATACTACTGGATATCTTGTATAAGGTTTATCATAATTCATGGTAAACTTTAAATAACTAAGTGCCATATTCAAATCATTCAAATGATCTTTACTGGAGTACTTGTGAACCGACTTAATTTAATCACTGAATATTAAATATCAGGACGTGTACACTTACTTAACTACATTAGACTGCCAATTATTCCTACATAATTTTCCTGAGAAAACGGTTCCCTTGATTCTTAAATAAGTGTAGATTTGTATCTATAGTCATATTAGCACGAGGGTTATCAAACATATCAAGCTTTTTAAAAATATTTTATACGTAATGAGATTGTGATAAAACTATCCATTCGGAGGTTCTAGAGATCTTAGTCCCTAATATGACGTCACACACACCCATATCTTTCACATCAAGATACATTTTTAACATCCTCTTAGTATTCATGACTAAATCATGAGTACTTCCCATAATCAACATGTCGTCCACATAAAGACAAACAACTACAAAAGCATTATTTGTCCATTTAATGTAGACACACTTGTCACATTCTTTGATTTTGAAACCATTTGACAACATAGTTCTGTCAAAATTTTTATGCTACTATTTAGGTGCTTGTTTCAGTTCATATAGTGACTTAACTAGTTTACACACCCTATTCTCTTGTTCGGGTGCACCAAACCCCTCAGGTTATTCCATATAAATCTCCTCTTCAAGATCTTCGTTCAAGAAGGCCGTCTTTACGTCCATTTGATGTATTTCAAGATTTGTAATGTAGCAATATCAATGAGTACATGTATAGACGTAATTTGTGAAACAGGAGAATATGTATCGAAAAAATACCATATCTCTATTTGTCTAAACCCTGTAACTACCAAAATGGCCTTAAACTTATCGATAGATCCATCAACTTTGTACTTCCTTTTAGGAATCCACTTACATCCTAAAGGTTTGCATCCCGGAGGGAGATCGTCTAACTCCCACGTATTATTATACATAATGGATTCTATCTCACTATTGATAGTTTCTTAGAGAGGAGCGTCTGGAGTAGACAAAATTTCTTGAATATTTCTTGGTTCATTTTCTAACATGTAAGTTAGCAAATCAGGATCGAAGACTTATCTACTTTTGTCATTTGACTACGTCTTGGTTCCTCTTCTACACTTGGCTCGAAAACCAAATAAAATATGAGATTATTTAAACTAATTACAATAAAATAATGATGAAGGGATTCCAAGACAATGTTTCACTTGGCAGCTTTGGTTCACATAAATAATATCCAGTTGAGTTTATCACTACTCTATAAAACAATCGCACAAGTTAACAAATTTCTCTCTCTCTCTCTCTCCCCATTAGAATTGGATGAACTAAGCATATATTTAATGCCGCCACTCAACTTATGCAAAATTCAACTTCAAAAGGAATAAAAGATAATAAGTTTTCACAAATACTCAAAAACTTGTAATTTATGCAATTATTAATGTCAAATATCTTAGTAATTGTGGATTTGTCTTTTGGCTTCCATAGCATCTTGGATCACCTCAATTGGATTTTGTATAAGAAAGTTCTGGCCAAAGTACAAAAACTACTATGAACTCGTCTTACGCGCCAAAATTATCAATTTGTCGTCTCTTTCTCTTCGACTTCCGCATCTCTTCTTTTTGCCTTTTGCGATCATTTCTTGGTCCCGTGAACTTGTGTGATCCTATGAACTCAATACTCGAAAATCTCGAGAATTCTCCTTAAATTCCTACAAAACAAGCAATGCGTGTTCTCATAAAAAAAATATATGAAATCAATAACTCAAAATATCATTAAAGCAGTTTTAAGCTATAAAAATCTACTATAAAATATACTTATAGTAAGTATAAAATCACTCCTACCAGTGCGACAGTCGTGCGTAGGTCTCAATTTCCCAAATTTTTGTGCGACACGAACCTGACCCTTGAAATTGGCCGTGCGCTGCTTCTGTTCTTGCCCGATTTCATCCATTTGAGCTCCTTCTTGTCCTCGTTCATTCTTCGATACTTTGGCTCGAGTTTGACAACGCTCATACTCAAAATATATAAGTTAGAATATTTTTACAAATATCAACTGAATAATCCACAAGTCGAGATCAAAAAGTTTAATATTTTCATAGACAATTAAATATTTTTATCTAGTGAAAAAATATAGCAAAATGATCTGCTGATCTTAAATTAAAAAAAAAATTATATATCTCAAATTTATTAAAAGAAAAAAAAAGTGTAAAAATAACTTATTTTTATTCATAAGACATAATTACATTTTCAATCTAACCGAAACCTGGTCGAAAATATGCCACACACCTGGACACAATCGCTATTTCTCATTGGCTTTTTTCCTGAAGTCGTTGGACCAATCTTTGCCCTTTGACAGTTTGACTACCTTATTTCCATTACCAACATCAATAAAAATCTCGCTTCTCTTCAAGGTGTGAAATTCTCGTATTTCTCGGGTAATTTTCTACTCCATCTGTTTCTATCTCTGTATGCAATTGCTGTTCTCGTTGCTTAACATCTCTGCGACTGGTTCGGGTTCCTGTGCTGTTGGATTAATTATGCTGGTTAATTTGGTTATATTTATTTGACGATTATTTAGGTCAAATCTGCTTATTAAAATTATTTGAGCTTTAGGCTAAATTTCTGGATAATTTGCTTGTCTTTTTCTTGAAATCCATCAAGCAATGAGAGAAAAGGATAAAAGCTGATATTTTGTAAATCTAATCTAAAACTTGGATACAGGGTAAGAGCAATAGAGTGATACACTAGTGAGATAATCATGATTTCTTTTTTAGTTAAAAGCTATCCAAAGAGTTAATTTCATCTACCAGATTTCTTGCAATAGCACCAGATTTGTTACACAAGAGCTACCAGATTATTATTATTATTATTATTATTATTATTATTATTATTATTATTATTATTATTATTATTATTATTATTATTATTATTATTATTATTATTATTGTTCAAAAAAAAAATCTCTTTTGCTGCAAAAAATTCAATTTCTCCTAAATACATTCATCCACAAAACCTTTGATTGGTAGTTTGTATTGCATCAGGCGGGCCTATATGTAAATTGAGGCAATCGATCAAATTGATTGATCGACTGATTGCCGAATAGCATATGACTCACGAATGTACGTTGAAGCCTAGTGAGGCCTTAAATGGAGTGCACGGGGTTCGTTTATTGCCACACTCACCATTTACATTCCAAGAGATAAAACAACACACGGATTTTAATCCGTCGGCTTGTCGAGCTTCTAATTTCGGAAGCAACCAATGGGAATTAACTCAGTGAGTCTCTAGATTTCTTGACGTTTAGCATTTTATTATTATTATTTTTTAATTATTTTTTTTATATATAAATAGGTTATGGAGTAGATAACTATTTTGTTTTATCATTCAGGAAAGTTTGGCAGCAAAGACTTTCTTGTCTGAGGCCCATCCATTGTGGTCTTAATGGTATTTTCTTTTACTTTTTTTTTTGGGTTGTATATGTTTTGTCTATTGCACCTAAATGAAAAAACCAATTTATCTACAGAAAAACTGTAGGAGAATGTTAAGAAAATTGTAAATCGTAGGTAAAACGTTTGTCGGTAAATACCCACAGTATTTCTGTAAGTAAAGTAAATTGAAAATCTGTTGGTGGTTTGGCGGTAATTGGTCAGTATAATTTGAGGGGGAAATATATTTTTATTCTATCGGTAATTGTAAAATTTAGTGACAAAACAATTTTTGTTGGTAAATTTTATCGGTAAGTTTTTTTGTAGTGTTGGCCTTCGGTTTTCACGTTAATAATATATTTCATCGTCTCAGGTGATAGGAATCTGGCTGAAACGGTTGTTAATGTGCTTACTTCACTTCCTTTTATTGCGTTCGGAATTAATTCCCCAAGGTGATAATGTTGTGTCAGTCAAAGTTGTGCATACAAGTAAAATTCTGTGTAATTAATTTCTAATAGTTTTCTTTGGGTGAGGCAGGAAAAATCTAAATTGCACGATTTATGCAAATTCGTTAATCGGAGTTGGGATAGCGTCCAGTTTGTATCATGCTTCCAGAGGGAAATTAAGAAAGTATCTCAGATGGGCTGACTACACAATGATAGCCACAGCAACAGTGGTCAGTATAAATATTACGGCTAATTACAAAAAATATCCTGAAGTTTAACATAATTGCAAATAACCCAACTAATTACCCTTAAGTTTGATTCAGTGTTATATTAAGAGGCTAACTGTAATATTTTTATAAAAGGAATTTTGAATTTTATTTATTTTTTGCTTATGAATCTCATGGCTATTTTTGTAATTTTGAAATTTAACTGGTTTTTTTGTGTAAGAAGGAACCAAAAGGGTATATTTTGTAAGGGGGAAATTATTTTTTGCAACTATATGTGTTTTTAAGCTTTGCAACCTAATTTTTTTTGGGTGTCGGTTGCAACCCGTACTACATGGGATTTGTTAAATGCAACCCCCGGCTCATTTTCCATCCAAAAAGTCACCGGGATCGCGCACGTGCCATTTTGGTGGTGTTTTTGACGGTATAACAGTCAGAGATTGCACATAATAAATCCCGTGTAATACGGATGTTATTTGCAACAAAAAGACTTTAGGTTGAAAAGTGTAAAACTCGTAAAGTACACCCGAATTAAGAGAATAAGTTTATGGTACCCTGATTTTTATTTTTAAACAATCTTTTTAATTTGTAATTGTCTATGTTTTTCTTTGATTATAGTATTTTATGTTATTCGTATTTTAAAAATACCACATCAATATCTTTAGTAAAAAAAATATAAAACATATCAAACAAATTTATAAATTTATAAAATTAGTTGAAATAAATAAATAAAATATATAAATAAATAAAATATTTTAAATAATATTGAAAAATATATAAAAAAATCAGATAAATAGAATATAATAATTTCTAATTAGATTATAAATACTTAGTTAATAAATTTGAAAAATAAAATCATAAAACATATAAAATAAATACGAAAAATATGTTAAAAGAAAGAAAATTATGAAATGTTTTAAATAATTAGGGAACTTCTATGGTGCCGTGAGGGCATCATTCTTTACTTAATCATAATCACAACCATTGGATCAAAAGTTGGTTACAAATATTGGTAAATGCAGGGGTGGGTTGGGGTGGTATTATAAGAGAAAACAAAAACATAAAAATAAAAGTAAACATTATTATAAAATGATAAAAAAAACAAAAAAAGTAATACTGAAAAGATTAAAATGCACATAAATTAAATGCAATAACTTAGTAAAGTATAAATACTTATTTAATAAATTTGAAAAATAAAAAATCATAAAAAAATATGATGTAAATCTGGTAAAATAACTTTTGCAACTTGTATTATACGAGTTTTACGCTTTGCAACCTAAAATATTTTTTGCCGCAAATAACAACTTGTACTATATGTGATTTGTTATTTGCAACCTCCGTATGATATTTCGTCAAAATAGCTACAAAAATGGCGTGTGCATTACACATGCGTGAGGCCGGTGACTTTTTGGACAGAAAATGAGTTGGGGGTTGTATTTAATTGGTCTCGTGTAGTACGGGTTGCAACCGACAAAAAAAAAAAAAAAAAAAAAAGGTTGCAAAGCGTAAATACGTCTATAGTATAGGTTGAAAAAAATAATTTTTCCTTTTTTAATTAACCCTAAATATTACACATTCTAATTCTAGTGCTTTGCTGAAAACTACTTGATCCCTTTTGCAGTGCCTGTCAAGAGCACTTAGGAACGAGAACGAAAACTCAAAGTTGTTGATGGCCGCATCTGCCCTTTTTCTACCGATACAGCCTTTGATGGTGTCAGCAGTTCACACTGGATTGATGGAGGTTCTGTTTAATATTACTAATATTATTATTAATATCATTATTATTATTATTATGGATGTGCAAATAAAAGCACCACTTTTCTTGGTTTTGCAAATAAAACCCAACCTTTCAAGAAAAGACACGACTTTTACCATGAATTGCATAGCAAATTTGAGTGACCGGAAAATCTCAATAATGTTCAACAACATTGCTAATTTGGTACCAATCGAATCCTCTCGCCGATCTTGTTCCAACAACAGCATCTGCCTTGTATGACAGCAAATCTTCAACAGAGATCGAAAATAATTTTTTATGCGTCAACTTTTCACACGAATCGCCACAGCAAATTCTAAAAATTACACACCGTTTTGAAGCTCGTCGACGAGTTCAATGTTGCCTACCACACCTCCATTAACGTCCAAAATCATCGGTAAAATCACTAAAAATTTATCACAATAGTTGTCGGGATTTAATATGTTGTTGGCGATTTTGGAATGGGATGGAGGCGTAGGAGGTGACACTGGATTCGTCTCATGATGAGCTTCGAAATGGTGCAGTTTGTAGCACTTGGTGCGGTGTTCACAAGAAATGTTGACATGTAAGAAGTTATTATCGGTTTTCGTTGATGATTTGCCGTCAAACGAAGCGGCGAGAAACGGAAAGTATGGTTAGAACGAGAACGAAGAGAGTAGTTGATTGTTGGTGTTAGCAATGATGCTATTTTACAGTCACATAAGTTTGTTATGCAATTTATTGTAAAGGTCGTGTCATTTTATGCAAATTTCAAAAGGTTGGATTTTATTTGCAAAAACAAGAAAGGTGGTGCTTTTATTTGAATTATCCGTTGTTGTTGTTGTTGTTGTTGTTGTTGTTGTTGTTGTTGTTATTATTATTATTATTATTATTATTATTATTATTCGGTTAGCTAAGTTGAGGAAAATGTGTGCTGATGATAATTCCGTTTAGGTAGCGTTTGCGAAACGAGCATTGCAAGATCCGGATCTGAGGAAGGCTCACAATGTGCATAAGACGTCGTTGCTATTAGGTGGCGCGCTTTTCGTGGCCGATGATCTATTCCCGGAAACCCCATTTCTACACGCCGGTTGGCATCTCGCTGCTGCGGTTGGAGTTGGCACCTGCAACAAGCTCTTGGACTAGTTCGACACTTCTTGATTAATTTAATTTGCCGAAAAAACATTTCCTACATCGTGTTTCGATATATATATATTTTACACATGAAGGCATTTGCATTATTGTGTAATATAGAGGAACATTTCTTATTATTTAAGGTGGTATAGTGTAATTTTGTTTTGTATTATATTGTTTGTTTTAGTCAAGACTTGTCTGGATCACAGAAAAGAAGAAGAAGAAGAATCTTAATAATAATAATAAGAAGAAGAATACACTCAACTGAGCAGATTCTCATTTTTTAATCTAATTCTATTTCAATTCATATCGTGTGAGAGAGAAAAAAGAAAAATGAATCTCCACCAAAAATATTAAAAATGATAGATCTCAACAGAAAGAAACCCAAGAAGCCAAAATCTTTGTCGTGATCAGCTCAGTGGAGATCAAAATATATATTCATTTCTTTTCTAATTTTTTCTTGAATATTATAAATATATATCAGCAGTGTTGTTTGCATAACAATATCCATACGCTTCAAAATGATTTTTGTAATGACTGAATGATAGGGCAGAATATACACCAGACCTGGGTTGGGGCAGCTCTGACCCGAAATTAAGAGAAGAATAGACTAGGTCTGTCCCTACGAAAGATCTAGTTAAGCCCTCTGGGCAAAACAAGACATGGGAAGGACGATTCCTTTGAAACCCCTGACTCGGTCCTTGCCAAGAGCGCTGAAGGTCCTGAGGGTATCTCCGGTCGGAGTCTTGGAGGTGGGGATTAGCCTGACCTGGGCCAGAGGACTGATTGGGTCCATAAAGCTCTTCCTCAGTATTAGTAAGGGCTGGCTTATTAAAACAGCAAAAGCGAGAGGAAAAAGAAGACTAAGTATTGTGGGCTAGAGGAAGATCTGGAAAGAGAGAGAGAGCTGTCTCTCAGATTCCCAACAAAGAGACAAGTGGGACCACTTGTCAGAATTTGTTGGGTAACGGCCCTTAATTCACGCCATGTGTTCCTTAGATCCCGGCTGGGGTCCCCGCTAAGGAAAGCTATAAATATCTCGACCCCAAGGATGAGAGAGGTATGTCATTTTTTGTGCATTCCTTCTTCCTTTCCTGAAAAATACCTCAAACGCTCACTGACTTAAGCATCGTAGAGGTTTCCACCGGAAAACCACCGGTGGTCCTTTCTAACTCATCTTGTGGTGCAGGTCGGGAAAGTGTTCCAGGTCGGGAAAGTGTTCCAGGTCTTAGGCGTCACTTTGGACGTTGGCTCTTTTCTAGGCTGAATCACTGAAGTAAGTTTTTCTAATTTAAAAGATAAATCATATGATAGTTAGACTAAGCAATTGCATTATAAGGTTGCAATTGAACATGCCTATTAGTCTTACAAGGCCTCGTTTGGCAAGTAAGATATCATATGATAAGGGCCTCAAATCTCTACTAATCTCTCGTTTGGCATTATAGATTCGAATCTGCCAAAATCTGCTCAGCCCGCGACCTAAATCATATGAACCAACGATTCCTAATCTTGGCTCGCCTCTCCGATTAATAATCTGACTTGTACTGATTGTGTACCAAATTACTTTGTTGACCCTCCTATGAATGATAATTACGGCTGCACCCAAAATATAAAGATGTGTTCATTTCACTTCCCCGACTCTCATCGCCGTCACCCTAATCAGTCAGTCACCTCCATCCTTAATTTCGCATTCCAATCGGCGGAGCAAAACCTAAAACCAG
>BMAC01000065.1:559179-607191 GCA_014905375.1 Phtheirospermum japonicum | reverse complement strand
CCATAAAAACACGACAAGTACATGTGGTAAAAAAAAAATTCCGTTGACAAAATAGAGTTACTGAACGGTCAACGACGGCCATTTTGAGGTCTCAAATCCAGCCTTTAGTGTCGGGAAAAAAGTCTAGCCCGGCCCACAGAGCTAGTGGGTCGGACCAAAGAGGTCGGTTTATTTTGGGGCCTACAAAATCACGGCCCACAGTTCTAGTATAACAATAGATTTGCGTGCAGACAACTATAATTTTTAGTGGATAGACGATTGCACGAAAAGTTTGGTCAATTATTATCTCACCATTTATAAGAACGCCGACTGAACGTAAAATTTTCATTTGAGAATATTATATATTTAAATTTAAATCGTGCACGAGGACTTTTGGTGAAATTCAGTTGCGAGAATTGAAGCTGAAATATAATAGTAATCCTACTCCATATGGTTAGTCGTTAGAAGTATCACTAGCAATAAAGGGATATAATAATAATGGATAAAGTTGCACGATTGAGTGGAAATAAATTTGATATATTGTCAGGTACTAATGTACTATAATTCCTCAATAATACACATCAAAGCTAATGCTCCCTTTCACAAGCTAGGTAGAGTCAAATAGTAGTGAAATTAAGGCCATTATGAGGTTTCATATCTAACTTCTTTGGGTAGACAAAAGAACTAAATTGTGGGGTGACGGGTTTGGTTGAGCATTTATCAAGATAAAAATAAAAATCTTAGAGCTTGTGTTTATCTATTTATTTCTAACTACTCTTTAAGTACGTAGTTAGAGAAGCTATTATTAGTGACCATAAATGGAAGAATTTTAAATCAATAATATAAGTTTATTTCACCACAACACTAATTAAATCATTGCGAGAAAAAAGGTGAATCGAATTTTAAAATTTTTACTTGAACTTGAAAATCTCAACTTCTTATTGGATTCGAGTATTAGAAATCACATCGACGACACAATAGCTTGTCAAAAGGTCATGATTGTCACGTCGCTTTTGCAATCCAACTCCCCAAAATCTCCAACAATTTCACGCCAGCCCTTTTCCCATTACTTTTCAATCTTTTTGACCCCTATAGCTATATATGCCACCATCCACCCTAATAAAATTTTAAAAATAAAAACAAACTTTGTTTTTACTTCCTCAATCTGTGCATTCTCTCCTTTTGTTTCCTTGTCAAGTCTTTATCTCTTAAAAACTCACTCACAAATCCCAGTCAACATATCTCGGGCATGGAGAATTCTCTTTGATATATATCTAAAAGAATTATTATTATTATTATTACTATTATTCAAATTGATAATTAACTATATATTTCAAATCCTTCATACATACCTTAAACTTCATAGCTCTATCTTTCTTTGTCTAGCACACAAACAAAGTTAACACAATAGCAGCACAATGTGGTGTAATAAGCATGCCCAACAAGTATCGACCGATACCCTAAACGCTCGGCCGAAGCTTCGACCGATAATGCCAAGGCCATTTCCAAACACATTCTTCACAACACCAACTCCTTGTTGCTACCCTCAAAACAATATTAAAATCACCCCATGGAACCATCTCCTAAGTACGCAATGTTTATTTCTATTTTATTTTTAATAATGCACTCACTATCTTATAATATTATTCATTTTTTTTGTAAGGTGGTTATGGAGGTAAGAGAGAGACGATAAGCACGGTGCCATTCGTGAGCTCGAGATGGAACCCGACTCGTGAGCAACTCCAAGCGCTCGAAGAAATGTATCGGAACGGGATTAGAACGCCATCGGCTCAACAAATCCAGCAAATCGCTGCGAAGCTTAGACGGTTCGGGAAAATTGAAGGCAAGAATGTGTTCTATTGGTTCCAGAATCATAAGGCTAGGGAGAGGCAGAAAAAGCGTCGGCAAATGGAGTTGAATACGCGCGATGTCGACAGACCGGAAAAGAGACAATCCGGTAAGTTTTTTTAATTTAATTAGATTATGTTGTTCCAATTTTAATTAGGTTTTAATGCATGCCTAGATTGTCCCATAATTATGGAAATAATTTTTTTTATGTACTTTTATATATAATAATTTAACACTAGTGTATTACACAAGCTTTATTAAAAATTAAATATAAAGATAATTTGTAAAAATTACAAAGTTTTAAATTTAAAATAAAAAAACTCAATATATTAGCTAATTTTATTATGTATTTTTTATATATTTGTCATTAAGAAAGGTGGATGAAAGTTAATGATGTCATGTCATTCCTTCAATTAAGAGGAGAATTTTGAAGAAAAAAACTCCTAAGGAACAGCTGTATTTTAGTTATTTATTATTGTATTCTTATTCAAAGCAAGATTTTAGCAAAAACAAGGTTTGATTTTGCAGGCCTGAGCAGGACATATTTGGAAACTAAACATCCTAGGAAGCTGCCTACACCCTCAAGCTGCAGCACAGCTTCAGAGGTAAATAAATAAATAAATATTAATATTCATTTATTACAAAAAAAAAATCCCCTGAGGTTTGGTGTACTTTTCAAAATAATCCCACACAATTTTTACAATCACAAATGCTCCTCTTGATGGTGCGCTTTTAAAAGGTACGTTGTAATTAGGCTAAATTTTGGGGTAGGTTTTGTAATTAACCCAATATTTAATTTTCCCTATAACAAAACTTGTACCACAGTAGCCTATCTTAATTAATGCCATTGCACAAAACTCAACATCTGACTTACCATTTTACAAAGACATAAAAGCAGAGGCAAAATTATGGCCAATTATATAGCATGAAGGTCAAAGAATTGAATGCAAAAATGAAACAAAGCTTTTGTATGATGGAAAAAGAATGGAACCTAAAAAAAAAAAAGCTGCACTCTTAATACTCTGTTGGAAGCTAGAATTTCTTGGGCAGTGTGCAATTTTATTTTTTTTATTATTTTTTTTTACCCAGCAGCTTTTTTCATGATCTGTAATATTTTTTTCACAGTATTCTGCATCAATGCAAGGAGCAGTGGTACAAGAATGTAAACAAGAGAAATGGGCGCAGACGGATTGTAAGGAATTGCAGGAACAGAACTTGACAGCAAAGAGAATTGAAACCTGGTGGCCATTGGATTTATCTTTTTGCATGCCACTCAGCAGTAATAATAAAGTTACCGATCAGAATCAAGAAAATGAAAAACCCTTTGTTGCAGCAATATTTGAGAATAACAAATTGTTGGCCGCCCCTAATAATAATAATAAAATAAATAAAACTCTTCAGCTATTTCCGGTCGGGACGGGCGATTCGAGCGTCGTGAAGGCCGATTACACAGAGGGCGAGGAGGATTACGATGTTTCGACCGTGGGGCCCGCATTGGCACCGACTAATAAATTTTTCGAGTTTCTTCCAACAAAATATTGATGATACATACTCTCTGGCTTAATTTGTTTACGTTAATTATCTTCAGTTATATGTAGTGCTTTGGTAATTGTCATTATGTGTAATAGTAATTTTTGTTTTATCGTGGTTGACTTCTATAGTTCTGTATACTACCAAGTTAGAAACAGGTGAATTTTAGATTGCATATCTAACTTGGAAAATGTTAGAACCTTTCTGAAAGTTGGAATTGATCCATCATATATATAATTGTGACAATCTTTGATTTTAGTGCCTTTTATCAAAATAAATAAATAACTTGAAAAAAAAGAAATAGAACAGTATCTAAGATGAAATAGACACATCCACAGATTCAAACTTAGACCAAATTGGTAAAATCTATGATCTCATTATTAAAGGCACAAAGGGCTTGTTTTGTGCAAATCAACAAATATATGTATATTATATATATCATCATGATGCAAAAGAAAAATGCAATTCTTGATGAATTAGGCCTGATTGAGCAGAAGCATATCGACGCCTTGTTTGTTTGTTTTTTCGTTTTGTTTTGTTTTAGAAGCATATAAACGCTACCAATAAAAGTTCAATGCAAGACAATGAAACGAGTTAAATACGTACAGACAGTATGATTCAATTAGCAGAACAAAGTTTATCCATACACTACGAATTACAATAAAATAAAAAAAAAAAAAGATAAAACGATATTATAATAAGCTAATTAACTCCAAATTCTGATCTTTTATTTTGAGAAAAGTAAGTATCCTCCAGTATGCTGATGTGATCTAATTTTATTAACCAAGTTCATTTTACTTCAGTAGCAAACCTCAAGAAGCATACAGAGGCTCAGGGTCCACGTTTCTTCTGATCCTGCAACACATTGATTCGGAAATACATTTTTACAACACTTTTATATCTTTCAAATTTATGGTTTATTTTTCTATCTTACAAATCCAATGCACGATAGAAGGATATCTATTAAACAAATACAAACCTCGAGGGGGTATTTGTAATTTTTGAAAGATGTATATATATATATATATATATATATATATATATATATATTATATATATATATATATATATATATTTGTAATTAGGTCAAACCTCACGAGTTGTTTTTGTATTCCTTCTATTTGAAATCATATCATTTGTTAAAAAAAAAAAAAATTTGCTTCACCAATCACGAATGACAAAATGAATAGAAAAACAGTAATTATTCCCATCACTTACCAATTATCCTCGGCCCATTTGCAGCCATCAGTATCCACCACATGCAGGCTGTACGCGTGCCGTGATGCCGAGGACTTGTTCTCAAAACTGTGTTATATCAAACGTATAAGAAGACGAGACATCATAAAAAAAATTGATATTTATCGTGTAAATTATAGTAAGGGTAAGAAGGACCTCTGATGAATCAAATCCCCGTGAATGACGACCAAAGCGCCAGCTTTCACTTCAATCGGAACAAAATCTTTGTGGTCGTACGACGGAGATGGCTTATCGAAGTGAACACCCGTCTCGTCTCGGATGAATCTTCTCACGAGCCCATCTAAACGAGAAAATAATCAAACCTCAGGGGTTGTTTGGAATAGGGCTTGTTGGGATTCTAAATCCTGATATTCAATTAGAATCTTGAGTATTGAGAATTCTGTGAATAGTGAAAATCCTTGTTTGTTGTAGTATTTAAATCATGTACGTTTTACTTACATGTCAGATTTTTTTTTTTTGAAAAGTGGGTGAAAAGTGGTGATGTATTATTATATCGTAGTTAGTTGTATTAATTAAAATGCAAATATAAATTAAAATAGAGTAATGATAATAATTTTTTATTATAGATGTTGAATCACACCAAAAATTGATGGATGGGGGTTGAAAATTTGAATCCTATCACAAAATGGGTATTAGGATTCAGAATGCAAATCCAGGATTTTGAGTCTTAACACACAAACATGCACTTAGGGTGTGTTTGCGAACTAATGCGAAAAATTTCTGCTTTTAGGAGTGATTTATTGTAGCCGAAGAAGCTAAAATAGTTGAGAATTGGAAGTTGGTAGTGCTTGCAAAAGGAAGTTAAAAGTTGAATCAGATAAAAGAGAGTAATTGGTAAAGAGTATTTGCAAACAGAAGCTAAAAGCTGGAAAAAGGCAAAAAGTGAAGTGTTTGGATCAAATTAAAAAATAAAAAGTGCTTCCGAAATGAGCTTTTGAATATAATTACAAAATCACCCTCCTTATAGACTTGTTATGAATAGGCAAAGAATTCAGGATAAAAATGTAGACAACGTTAATTTTATTTTATTTTTAAAAAATCAAGTAAACCCACACACAGCTTTTAAATTATGATGAAATAAAGCAGAAGTTGGTGTTTGCAAACACACACACACAAAAAAATGTGTTCGGATTTTATTTTTTTTCCAAGTACAAAAAGTGTTTTTTTGTTTGTAAGAGCCAAGCTAGAAACAAAATAAAAAACCTAAAGTACACCTCCTACTTTCAAATTCTGATTGAATTATGCATAGTCAGAAGAAAAGGTTGACATTAGAAAACATTAGAAACTACTCTATTTTTTTTTCCAACCAGAAGCTAACAATCACTTTTTTTCTTTTTTAGTGATGGGCTTGCAAACAAGTCCTCAGCAATCATTGAGATTTTTATAACAAGGAAAAACGAAGTACCTTTCTGAGATCGAGGAATAGCCCACAGGCATCCATTTTGAATCGTTGAGTCTTCAAGAGCGAGCCATAATCCCGTGCAAGTTTGTGGATTGGTGTATAGAAACGAATTGTCCTGATGTGGGACCACCTCTCCACCAATCCCAGGTTGCTGAAGAAAATAAGATTCATACGATACACTTGTAATAACTGATATAAACAAGGGCATTTGAAACCAGTGCAACAAAATTAAAAATGTCATTTATGCGTGTATTAATAGAAAATAATAATAATAATAATAATAATAATAATAATAATAATAATAATAATAATAAATACCTTGAATATATACATGGATTGTACGATTGCTGGACTTTTGTAACCCAGAGAGAGAAGTAAACTCGACACATTCTCTGAGGTCGAGAAGCTCTTAAATACTGGGTCTTTTTCATGTAATGCTGCAAGAAAACACATGGCACACAATATCGTATTATAAACACAACACTAACAGCATTGAAATATATTTAAGTCATACATGAATGAAAATAAATAGAGTAAAAAACTAAGGGACGAAAACATATTCAAAATGTGATTTGCATCCGAAGTACATTAAAGCAATACTAGATCGTGTTTTTCGATACCATGTCCAACTTTATTTATTGAGAGTTGCTTTGGTTGCTTCAAGTTGCCATCATCATCAAATGCTTTTTCTGTTAAAACAGAAAACGATTGAATATAAGCAATAAAGTCCAATTAGACCAAATTGTTCAAAGTAACCAGCAGAATACAATTATATTCAAGCTAGTAAGTCATTGAACGATATTTATTAACATAAAGAAAATAAAACACAAAGTGCTCATTGAGACTAATAAGGAAAAGGAGAGAATCATATGAGAACAATATTTTCAGATGTTCATTTAATAAAATAAAATAAAAAATGAAATCAACAAAAATGAAATGAAAATTAAAAATAACATGATATTTGGCGTATATTCCAACATAATTAAGTGAACAAAATATAATCAACATTATCTCTCAATTCACATCAAATCAAAACAAAAAAGTCAGTAACTTCACAAACAATATTCATCATTATATTCCCAAAAAGGTAAATCCCAAGAAAAAAGAAATTACCACCATAAATCCATACCTTCAAAAAAGAAAGAAATGTTCTCAGCGCTTTCAAAGAAATAATCATCAGTGGTTTTTTGCTGCACCGACGTAACCAAACAAACAAAAAGTCAACTCTACCACTAGCGAATTAGATTAATCACAATAACAAAAAGAAAAAAAAGATGGGTTTTTTTTTTTACTTGGTTTTTGGTGGAGAAGATGGAGGCTCTGCTGGAACAATCAAATTGATCAAGTAATTGATCCATTTTCAATCTGAGGGATTTAATTTCATCTGGGCTCGCAAAAGATTCCAACACCAAGTAACCCTCGGAATTGAAGAACTGAAGCTGGTCTGAGTTTAGATTTCCAACAATACCCATCGCTGATATCTAATTTGGGAAAAATCGCCTGAATTTTGTTTCTTTCTTTACTTGAGGGTTTCCTTTGGGGCTTTGAAACTTGAAGAAATAGAAAATGAGTCCAAGGAGAAGTAGATGATTGCGGTGTATAAATAAAGGGCAGGACTCTTGTTAGTCCAGACTAATGGATCATTCCCGTTAGGTCGGGTTAAACTCACATTCAATTTGTATTTTATATATAAACTTTTTTTTTAGAAATTTGGGCTGCTCCACATCACACATCGCCCCCGCCCTCTCTCTACCGCATCTTCATTGCATCGTTTCTCCACTATTACAATTTTTCTATCCGCACCTTTGATTTCTGTAAAAAACGGCCGCCGACAACCTTCAATTATATAGAAAGGGGCCGTCGTCAGCGTTTAGTTCTGTAGAAAGTGTCCTACCGCCTAAAATAATCATCTCCGTCGTGGAAAATCACAGTACCCGTGGAGGTTGAATCACCAGGTAAACAAATTCTTCAATTAATTGCATACAATCAATATGATTTTGACCTAATTATAGAAAATCAATTTGATTTCGACCTAATTATGAAAATTATAGTATGCTCCGTTTTGAAACTAAATTTCTTACAAAATTTATGTTATTTCTCGCAGGTTTTTGGCCAGTTTTACAAAACTACATAAGGAAATTGAAGGCAAGATGGATATTTGCGACTACACATGGTTGAAAAATCAAATGTAGACGAAGGTAATATAGTATTGGTTTTATAACTATGATATATTAGTCTTCTGACTACATGGTACTTGGTTTTTGTTGTTGTGTTATGTTGAAACATTCACAGTAAAATGACACTGGTCTCGTCTGAAATTATGAGTTATTATTCCATTAGTGTATTGGTTTTTGAAATGTAATGTATTGGGTTTTTGGTTGCATGGTATTTGTTTTAGTTGTTGTTGAAGGCAGAAATTTTACAGTAAAAATATCATGCCCCGTTCTTGAACTATGAGTGATTAAACTAGTATGTTTTGGAGGTGTGATGTATTGGTCTCCTTACTGCATGGAATATGTGTGTATTTTTGTTGCTGTATGAAGTTGGAACTTTCACAATAAACCATTGTCGAGGCCCATCTTAAACTATGAGTGATTAGTCGATAATGTATTAATTTTGAGGTGCGATGTATTGTTATTCTGATTGCATGATATTTGTTTTTTTTGGATTAATTTTGTTATTCAATTAAGGGGTTGTGATAATTCAGGATTATAGTGATGAAGAAGGTGGAAGTAACATTGATAATGAATCGATAAATAATATCTTGTTGAATGATAAAGGTAAGAAATTATTAGACCTTTTCTAAATAATATTTGTTTTACGTTTTGATAATTTCTATTTTTGTATCTAGGTGATACCATCTGGTTCTCT
Source organism: Phtheirospermum japonicum (assembly GCA_014905375.1). Lineage (NCBI taxonomy): Eukaryota > Viridiplantae > Streptophyta > Magnoliopsida > Lamiales > Orobanchaceae > Phtheirospermum > Phtheirospermum japonicum. Next base: position 598,304 of record BMAC01000065.1, on the reverse strand, counting down.
TATTAGTGTAAAGAGGGAGAAATTCGAAGATATTTATGAGTTGTATTGTGGCCATGCACGTAGAGAAGGGGAGAAAAGTATTTGGATCCTACAAGGGCATTTTACAAAGGAGAGAAAAGTAAGAGATAAGTCATATCTTTAGAAAAGCAAAAAGAAGAATAAGATTAGTAAAACATCAAATGGATCAAGTCAATCAAAGGAGTTTGGTTCTAAAACTCCCAATACTCGATTATTTTAGCATAACGTTAGTTGTTGAATATTTATATTTATAGATGTACTCACATTGACTGGTGTAAATTTATATTTTGATAATGTGATATTTAATTGATGCTATCTTCATACTTTATGATATTTTCTTCTTGTATTTGATAAGTGTATTGATTTTTCACATGTTATTGCAAAAAAAAATAAAAAAAAATCTTAACTTATAATACATAAGCAACTACTTAATTATAGGAAAAGTTTTGTGATTGTATAACAAAATCATACATTTATTATAAAAACTCAATACATTATAGTACATAAACCAATACAGTGTTTTACAAAAACTAATATAAAATATTTTGTCAAGAATTTACAAAAAATGGGGACTCAAAATTTCAAATTTGAAGTCCTAGTTTGATGTGTTTGTGCTTCATATTTGATAAACATATAGTATTCTTCATTTTGAAACACCAATACTTTTTATCAAAAAATCAATACCTTATTATAAAAAAACTAATACAAAAGGTTTTCAAGTGGGGACCATTAGGTTTAAAAAACCTCATCGGTTCCAAAAAATTAGCAAAATGATCCCAAATTTGTTCCGCCAATCAACAAAAAAAATAAACAACAAGAACAACAAATACTTACTTTTAGACAAAACATCACAGTTCATAACTTTTGTAATTGCATAACAAAACCATACATTTATTACAAATTCAATACATTATATTACATAAACAAATAAATTGTTTTACGAAAGCTAATACAAAATATTTTGTCAAGACCGTTCTTCTCCTTAATCAAGGCGGAAGCTTTCTTCTCTTTTACCAAACCTTTCTTCTTTTTTCTTGTATCTTCCTTCTTCTCATGCCGCCATGTGAAGATCTTGTTGATGATTTTTTACTTGTTCTTTAATACGCATTGTTGTCATCCACCTGAAAAACCCAACATAATATAGATATTGAGTAATAGGAAATGTAAAATATAATCATATATATTTGTTATCAGAATTTATACATAAGACATATAAACTCTTGCATTCATAGAAGTAATGCAGAATACACCACATATCAGCACCAAATTATTATACACATCTCTCTTGCATATCTCCAAATATCATAGAAGGAAAGCATTGTACAACCTAGAATATGAAATTAATTTCCCAAAATCCATCAGAAACTTAAAACCTTATAAGTTTTTCATTCACAATACTCATTCGAAAATTAAAAGTAAAATGAAATCCTAGTTGCTTATTTTTCTCTGTATCATTTTTTGTACTTTTCACAAGAAATGCTTTTTAACAGGCTGATACTTTCTAAACCAAAAAAAAAATCTCAAATTTAGTAAATTAATGCATTTCAAATTTTTGTTTGGATTCATTTGGGAGGATTTCAAATCCATCTTAGAAGCAGTCATTTGAATCATTCCCTTAAATCTTCCACCCAAATCCAAATGCAGTGTCAGACTATTCAACCATGGAGTTAAACAAAAACACACACAAACACATGGAAATAATGACATACCACAACAGTTTCTCCTATCTTTGGAGTGGGCCCGCTACCCACTCGTAAATCCTACTAATTTTTAAATGTTGAAATTAGAACTCAGTTATAAATTCTGAAAGATGCACAAATTATTCACAAAAAAATATGCTTCCAAAAGGTGACCTTATACTGGAGACCTGAATTTGTTTCGACATAATCGGGATACCGCATCTTTGACTTCCCATAATCATTTCCCCCAATGCTGGAACTATATGCTCAAACAGTGAGCTTACAGTTAGTCTCCAAAGCTACAAGGCTGCACATAATAATGAGATAATATTCACAGAACTGATAATATACTATATTTTTCCCAATTAGAATAAGAAGTGGTTCGCATAAACAATCAAACTTGGAAAAAGACCACTCAATTGTTAAAACCTTCTTCTTCGACACATCCACTCTATATGTTATTATCCAATTAATTCCTCATGCATTAATATTTCTAATTCTAGATAAGTTTTGAAAAAGCAATAATTGATGCAAGTTACGATCAACAAACAGAAAACTTAAATAACCATCTAGGCCTTTAGATGATAATAAAAGGCAATATATATATATATAGGGTTGGGTTCAAATGAGAACTCGTCATTATATGTGAACCTAGGGACTCATCTTGACCATTAGATTGAATAATCTTGATGGTTGAGGTCATGACATGTAAACATGGTAATAATGTAAAAAAATGTATTAATTAATTAAAAATGGTATTTTGGACATATATCAACGTTTACAAAGAGCACTACATTGTTCTTTGGAAAGCACAATAGATTAAGAAAAAAAACACTACGATTGTATACAAAAAGTATCGCAAATTTCGTCTATAAACTGCAAATTCAAAATTTTGAAATGAAACTCAAATCTTCAACAAACCATAACTTTTTTCAAATTTTATTCGTTTTGAATTAAATATATATCAAGTTAATCACATTCTCAAGATCTACAATTTAAGATACATATTGCATGTTTTAAAACCTAAAATATATATATATATATATATATATAATTAAATTTAAAAAATTGGACTGATTTTAGCACTACAGTACTGTGTAAAAAGCACAATGAACCTGGACATATAATTCCACTGTGCAATATTAGATCTAAGGTCAGGATTAGTCCCTAGGTTCACATATAATGACGAGATTCTCATTTGAACCCAATCCTATATATATATATATAATTTTATTTTTTTCTCATTCCCAAATCATAGCCACAAGTACAAACAAATAAAAAAGAAAAATTTTAAAGAAAAATTAGAGAAAGCCAAAATAAAACAATAGATATTAAAAAAAACATTATTAAGGAAAAAGCAAAGGAAATTACTGTAAGCGTATTCAAATGCAATTGAAGTTTGAGTCCTTTGACAACTGAAAATTGCCGCCGCCAATAATCCAATCGAAGAAATAACAACCTGTCTCCGATCAATCGGTGCCCTATGCTCCAAGCTTCCATTTCCCCCTTCAGTTCGGCAAAAAAAGCAACAGTTTGCACAAAATAATGGGAAATAGAAACCAATTAGAGCTAAATTACCATATAGCATAAAAAGGAGAATGAAGGGGGGGAAAATGAAATAGCAGACTGACCAGGTGAGCTTGACGAATCGATGGAATTTCGACAAACAATGTGCCATTGGGGAAAGAATTTTGGCAGATTAGATATAATTAGAAAAATTACAATAATGCCATTGGATCGGGTATGAATCGGGTTATGGGTTGGCCTAACGGGAGAGACCAGTTAATCTGGACTTACGCAAGTCCTTGCCATAAATAAATAATAGGATTAATTTCAAGATTGATCTGCATTTAAGCAAAGATAACGATTTTGGTCCTCGAGATTTTGTAATCTTTATCTCCTCAAATTTTGATTTTGTAAAATTTTGTCATATAAATTTCACGTCAGTTGAGTTTTAGTCATAAATGGTTGTTTTAATGTTTTATTTATTCACAATATATATGAAAGACGTGTTAACTGGTTAAGATTAACCGGCGGTCACGGTTAAAACTATAATCGTCAACCGGTCGGCGGCGATTAGGTTACGGTTAACCTGACTGGCTAACTGTAATCGCCAGTTAACCGGCTTTTAAAAAAAAATCTGGCGATTTAACCGCCGCGGTTGAGAGCCGTTAAAGATCAACGGCTGAAATGCAAACCAAAAAGTAGTCGTTGGCGGTTAACTAGCTCAATCGCTGGTTAACGACTACGTTTTCAAATTTGTTTGTTTGTTTTAATAGATTTTGACACCTATAAATAACTCACTCTCCAACATCAATTCATCTCTACTATTCTTCTTCTTCTCTTATATTTTCAAATTTAAAGTCAAGTTTCTAATTTGTGCAAGAAATAATATCAATAATATTTTTATTTCTCTTAATCTCGTTTTACTTAATTCTCTTTTATAATATTATTGTGGCAAGCTCTTCTCGTAATGTCAATACCAGTACTCCAACCTCTTCTCGTCGAGGTCGAAGATCTCGACGAGAATTTTCGGCGTTGCCAGGAGATTATGTTTCCGATGAGATGACGACGGAAAAATTTGAGCACCTATATAATCAAATCAACTTCAGTTCGCAACCTCAAACCAATTTTGAAGAGGTATCACCTAGCTCAAACGAATCCGAACCGCCGGCCGCCATCAAATTGATGAAGATGAGGAGGAGCGGCGGTGATATGCCACTGCCTCAATCGAAGTCGAGGGAATTTCAATCCCCCATCTTCACAAGAACGACGATCAACGGCGAACCTCGGGCGCAATGCAATTATTGCACGATTCATTACGCATTCGGTTCTAAAAATAATAGAGGTTACTGGTCGCTCAAATACCACATGGAGAAGAAGCGTCCCGACAAATACGGCGTGGAAAGCTCTCAAACACAACTAAACTTCTCATTTTCGTCTACTGACGGCGTCGGGACCGGCGGCCAAGGTACGAGTACTAGTAGTTTATTTCAATATACCGAAAGTGGTTATAGAAAATTTCTTGCAAATTTTGTTTCCGTTATGAGTCTTCCTTTTTATCATGCGTATAGTAATCATTATGAAGATTATACTAGGGGTGCATTTAATCCATTTAGCACTAGGATTTTACAAAATAAATTGACTCGCGATATTGAAAAAATGGCTGTTGAGTACAAGTTGAAATTGGTTTCAATATTTGATAGTTTACCTCAAAGTGTCTCTATATGTTCGGATATTTGGACGGATTATTTTCATAATTATAATTATATGAGAATTACTTACCATTGGATTGATAATTCTTGAACTTTGCAAAAACGTTTAATTGCATATAGAGATTTTGATAGTCCGCATACCGCGGTGAATATTTCGCGCAAAATTGCCACTGTTTTGTCCAAGTATCATTTAGGTAACAATTTTTTTTCGATTTTATTTGATAATGCTACCACTAATACGGCTAGTTTAGATTTGTTAAAAACTTTTTGCCAACCCGCTATTGGCGAAAATTTCTTTCATGTTAGATGCATTTGTCATATTATGAATTTATGTGTTCAAGATGTTTTTAATACTTTTAAATCTAAAATTCAACCGATTAGGAGTGCGATATATCATCTAAGTAAAAACGATTCGCTTCAAAAAAAAAAAGGGCGAGAATTTTGCCGAACCAAAGACTTGCATGCAAAAAAAAAATAAAAAATCAAGTAATGTGCAAAATCGTTGGAACTTTACTTATAAATTGCTTAATGATACTTTTGAATATAGAGATGCATTGTCTGCATTTTTTAATAATCAAGGTGTCGATTTCGTTTTGTTTTCGCATATGTGGGATGATAGTTATAATATGACGTCCCTTTTAAAAACTTTTAACGACGCCACCGTAACTTTATCCGGTGTTTATTGTCCATCCTCTTCCTAGACTAGTATCTCCTTGTTGAGAACTACAAGACAAACTCAATCAGCATATAACTCGGCAGAGGAACAAGCTTAAAGAAAAAGGAAGCGTTAGCAATCGAATAGCGGACTCGGAAAGACCTTAACTCACTTCAACAACTGGCTTAGAGTGATTGGACAGCTTTCAAAGCAGCCTACTTCCACACTACTTGTTGATTAATGTATTCAAATTGTACTTATTAGTACTTTTTTACTCGATTCGCCTGATTCGTTGAATGTATTGCAAATATGTTGACTAAATGGGTCAAATATTTTATGTACATTCTCGACGTTTTTTTAATTGTAAAAATTTTAGACCCGAATTATCGGGTAGAGGGTTTAGAAAATTTACTTAAAGTTTATTACGATGCATTATGACCTTTTTTAGAAACTTCAAATATTGAGATTCCTAACGCTTATGTTGTTGCTCACCAAGCACAACAATCTTTATCAAATATTTTTAATGATCACAATCAATCTTCTTCTAGTGATCTTAATGTGTCTCCTTCCCCTTCTCCCACCACTTCTAATATAAGATCCAACGACCCTCGACAAGCTCTAACCCCATATATGAGGTTGATTGAGGATACTAAACCAAAATGGCAAAGGGCTAATGCTAGTCGATCAATGGAATTAGACAGTTATTTAGGGGCTTTTGAACCGAGTTCGGTTCCAAAAAAGTCCGATGGTACTACTAACGATCTTGTGCGGTTTTGGTCAAAAGTGGCCAGTATTTTTCCCACACTCTCTAGATTTGTCAAGGAGGTTCTCATCGTTTCTGTTTCAACAGTTTCTGTTGAACAGGCCTTCAGCACGGAAGGTTATTTGTTAGATAATCGTCGGTCTAGTTTGACACCCAAGAATCTTGAAAATCAAGTGTTGATGAACGATTGGGTGAAAGTCGAAAAACGAGAACAAGAAATGCAATTGGATGAAGGTGAAAAGAGAGACTATTACGATACCACTTCGGGAAGCAACGTACAACGACACATAGGTAAGTAGGTAAGTGGGTTAATATAAGAAATACGTGAACTATGATTCATTTTCGAGAATACGTAGACAGTTTAACTTTAATATTAAAAATTAAAATTTAATTTTAATTTCTAATATTAGAATTAAAATCAAGTCCTTTATCTTAAACTTATTTTTTTAAAAAAATAAATAATATCGAGTTACGTGAACTTTGATTTCTTTACGAGGATACGTAGGCAAGTTAGTCTAATATTAAATGTTAAATTTAATTTTTAATATTAGAATTAAAATCAAGTCCGTTTTAAAAAAAAGTATTTTTAAAAAACTTTTTACTTCAAAAAAGTCTTATAATTTAATTTGTAATGTGATTTTGTTGTGTTATTTTGAAATACATGCCATCGTCTTGTTAATTTGGTTGTTTGTGAATATTAGAATTAAAATCAAGTTCTTCTTTTTAATTTATTTTTTTCAAAATAGATTAAAACTCCTTACTTCAAAAATTAAATTATTCAGATTTTATTTATCTCGTTCTAATTCCATTTAAATTTCAATTATTCAATTTTTATTTAAGTTTTTTAATTTAATTTTAAAAAAATAAAAAATATATATAAAAATCTGCGGTTAACCGCCGGTTTTTCTGTCGCTCGATTCGATTAACCGATTTAACCGTAAACTTAACCAGTTCTCCGCCAGTTAGATTACGGTTAGGATTGAATCGGTTAATTTAACCGCCGATTAATTAATCGGCCAGTTTTTAACCGACACGTATATATGAAAGTGAAATTGCAATTTAGAATTATTTATATAAATTGAGAGTGTTTCTTATACAAAATTTAAGGATTCTATGCAGAGTCGGGTGCAAAAAGTCTTATTTTGACGGGGCACTAATACCAACAACAAACAATATACATGAAAGACAAAGAATTGATTTGCGAGATTAAAGCATGCTAATAAATTACCTCAAGAAACTGATTTAAGTTAACAACATTTTCTCATAATATTATAAATTGATGTAAATGAATTTATGTACTTGGTCCATTGGAAAAAATTGTAAAATAGTTACAGAATTTGACGATAGATTAAGTCCGTCGCTAAATAGTGACAAAATACCAACAAATATCGAGTGAAATAAAAATTATTAAGATAATAACGAGAAAGTAGTAATAAATTACAGACAGAATTAGTGACTGAAAATAATTTAATCGCTATTCTATAACAAATTAAATCCAAAGTTACTATATAAACTTAAAAAAGAAATATGCGATAGAATTTCTAATCACTATTTATCAACAAAAATCAAATTCGTAAGTAATTAACTATTGAAATTCGACCATTATTTACTTGGTGTTTAATAACACACGGCCTCTGTCTTAATTGCACACAACTAATAATAATTTAAATAATAATTTAAATAATATCAGTCAAAGTAATAATAATAAAAAAAATTGTCTCACTCTCCCACCACTCCCCCCTCCCAATTGGCCTCCCGTAAACTCACAACCACCGCGCCATAGACAAACGCACAACCACCAACCATAGACAAGCTCACAACCACTGCCACACTTTGTGCACTCTTTTTGGAGATTTTTTTTTTTTGAAATATCTTTCTCATTCGTTCTCTTCCTTCTACATTTAATATATATTAGTATTGTATTCGTACGTTGCACGATAATTTTTTTGTTTATTTTATCTAATATAAAAATAATTAACTTAAATGTATTAAAATACTTAAATTAGTAATTATATATATGTATACTTAAGTTTAGATAGATAGATAGATAGATATATATAGATAGATAGATAGATAGATAGATAGGTGGTCAAATTATTTTTGAGAAAAAATGACAAATTTGATATTGTTGGACTCAGAATTAAAAGAATAAAAAAAAATTGTAAAATAAAATCATAATAAAAAACAAAATAACATATATGTGATTATATATATATATATATATAATATTAATTTTTATTATTTTTAATGTTAATTAGAGTATCTATCCTAATATGTTAAGAAGATTCTACATAATTAAAAATGGAAATTAATCCTAGGTGGCTTTTTAATTAAAAAAAGAAACTCAATCATCATTAATATTAATTAGGGTATCTATTTAAGAAAATTCCTACATAACTTAAAAAATAAAATAATCCCACGTGACATTTTTTTTCCTACTCATCTTATTTTTTTTCCCTCTCCAAACCTCTCTTTTTATTTATATATATATATATATATATATATATAATATATATATATATATATATATATATATATTTAAAATGACTAAGAAATTATATCAACAAACAACAAAATTAAGATTAAAGTTAACTAAAATTTCTTAGTCATTTTAAATATATATCATTTCACCAACAAAATTCTTAGAAAAACGAATTAAAAAATTTAGGCATTCAATTGTCCAAAACCAACAAATACTCAAACCCAGATTAGGGGTTTTAAAATTTAAATATGAGAATTACCTTATAATTTTCCACTTAATTTAATCACTTGAGAAAAAGATGGAGCCAAAACTATTTCCCATCGCCCCGCCGAGAAGTGTTGTGTGATAATGTAACATTGTGAGAATGAAGGTAATTATTGTTTGTTTTTTCCTTCAACAAAACATGCTCTTGTGTTTTAATTTCACCAATTTTTTTAGTGAATTTGGGTTGATCCAATATCAATTAACAAAGTAGGCTTAAAATTAGGTTGGACCAACATCTCCTCCCATCTTGAGGAAAATTTGGTAAGACATTTATTTTTAATTTTCTATTTATATTTCTTTAACCTAGGAAATTAAAAAAATATATTGGTGAGGCCTTTACCAACCAGACGCCGTATTACATATGCCTTTGTTTAAACTATTTGCCATACTGTGATGAATATATAAGAAATCGAGTGGATGAATATAAAATTATAAAAACATATATATCATTTTAATTCATAATTGTAAGTCGCATCATTTTTTTTGTGCACGAGCAGGGTACAGTTTTTTTACTGGACGAACATGAATTAATTACCAAGGCATTATGTATTGTACCATAGCCAAGATTTTTGATAAATGGACAAAAAATGGTTCTAGCAAGCGGGTGTCGTACTAAAATTGTAAAACCAAAACATTACAAAAGGAAGGGGAAATTAAATAAATAATATATATTTTAATATAACTTGAATAAGTAGTATATATGGGAGGAAAATTAAAAAACATATACTTGCAACCAGCTTCTGGGGTGAATTTGCTAAAAAAAGTTTCAATTGTATTGGATATAATGCAATAAAATAAAATACCATTATAAGCCTAGTTTTATGGCAAAGTTTCTTTATTTATTATTTTATTTAAAATTTTAAAAGATATTTTATATGAAATTTTTAATTACTACTTTTATTTTTCATTTGATTTGCATAAACTTTATTTAGTTCTTTTAATGGATACTAAATGATCGACATAAAATTATTTAATACGACACCTAATTTATGACTATAATTTATTTTGATCTAATATTCACTATTTATCTGCTAGACTTATCTATTAAAATATAAATTACTAATGATACACAAATATTTTTAAACAATATATTTATAAAGTATTTGGTAATTTATATTTTAATAGAAAAATATAGTAGATAAATTGTGGATGTCATCAAAATAAATCATAGTCATACATGGTGGAGTCGTCTCGATATAAATAGGTTTTTTATATACTTGTGAGCATCATTACCCAACAATAGAAATATTAATAAAAAGTTACAACTATCCTCGTAACCTACCAACAGTGTTTTCAATTTAGAAACTGACGCAGAATTCGGCTCGGCAACAACATTCACAGTATCGTTAAGTGTTTCAATTTAGAAAATGACGCAGAATTCGGCTCGGCAACAACATTCACAATACCGTTAAGTGTTGATTTATAGTTTTTAATCCAAAGAATAGTTCTGATTTATCTAAACTCAAACTTATAGTTATAAATATAAGTAGTTTTGATATAAAACTTTTTTTATATATTAAGTACTCGTAAAAAAATAATAAAGTTTAAACAAATAAAAAACAATAATTAAAGTTTAAATAAATCAAATAAAAACAACTAAGTAGTCATCAAAATCTCAAATAAAATATATTTTAAAATTTAAATAAAAATAATAACTAAAACAACTTCCGTAAAACTAGGTGTATAATAGTATTATGTTGTGTCATTCCCATAAAAAGCATGTGCATTTTGGAATTTACAAAATGACCTTAGAGACGTTATTGCTACCATCTCGCATTGGAATTTTTTTTTTATTCAAATTAATCCCGAGACGCTGGCGGCAAAATATCGTCCCGATATATTTTTTTAGTTTCTTTCACATATATATTACTTACTCTATTTATATTAAAATATATATTATTTATTTAATTTTACCGGCATATAACCATCATCCAAAAAATAGAGCTCCGACCACGTGATTCTTGATTTTTGGGCCAAAGATTGAGGGTTCGATTGAATATCATTTCGTTCATTTTCGTTGTGTGGTAGAAAATTAATGGTAGTTGAGAGATAAGAGATAAGGGATAATAAATAAGAGAGAAGTAAGCAAAAACATTTTTGAGGAAAAAAATAAATTTTATGTGTTATAAATAATTATTTATTTGCTATTTTCTTTTGTTTTTGATGGTTGAGGTAAAGCAAAAATTTTGATTTCCAATCCGACCCTGAATATTTGGTTGAATTTCCAGAGTTATCCAATTCAAATGGCGCTGGTAACATCTTTAACCGCAATCCCATTCCCTTCATTTTTATAATTTTCAATGTGTCAAATATCAGAATTATCGTTTACACCACTAAGATTTAATTTAATATTTTTTTATTTCTTTCCTACCTCTTTTATCTTATTTTTTATAGATGCCACATATTTCTCATTATTTTTCATTTATATCATTACAATTATATTTATCTATTAATCTATTTAAACAAAAATCATATATATATATATATAATTTTTTTTTCAATTATTATATTAATTCTTATGATTAATTTAGAATAATTAAAAAATTACAACAAGTTGATTAAAAATACGACATATTATAAAAGAAAAAAATACAAAAGAAAGATTCCGACCATTAATCCGACCATTATCCAATCATTTACCCTTTTGAATAGCATTCCGACCATACATTCGTCCTTTTCAATAGATTCCGACCATTATCCGATCTTTTATCGAATCATTCTCCGTCCCTTTTGAATATCATTATGATCATTTATCCGACCTTTTGAATAGATTACGACCATTCTCCGTCTCTTTTAAATAGCTTTCCGACCATTTATGCGACTCATATCCGATCTTTTGGATAAATAATAAGTTTTTTTTGATAATATATATATATATATATATATATATATATATATATATGTGTGTGTGTGTGTGTGTGTGTGTGTGTGTGTGTGTGTGTGTGTATTCTTTATTTTTTTAATTATAATATTAATTTATGATTATTTTAAAATAATTTTAAAAAACAAATCAAGGTGATTGAAAATATGACATATTTACAAAATAAAAATTATTTTGTGATTTTTAAGTTTTTAATACTTATAAACTTTTTAATTTATTTATTATAAATTATGATTTTGAAAATTATATATCATCCCCTCTCCATTTCCCAACCACATATGCTTCCCTTCCCCTTCCCACTGAAGATGCTCCAAGTGTGGTTATATTCTTTACAAAAAAAAATTGTATTTGACCAAATCAAACGCAAAATTGCGGTGAATTTAGTAGTTATTTCATCCGTCCCTTTACATGTCTCGTTTGACAATTTCACCGAAATTAAAAAAAATAATTGATAATATAATTATAGGTATCAAATGACAATAATATCTTTATATTTAAAATAATTAAAAGTGTAAAATAATAAAAGTAGAGGTAAAAACAGTGAAGTAACCTTAATTTTTTATTGGAAAAATAAAAACTACGACAGATATAACGGGACCAAAAAATTTCCAAAATACGACAAATAGAACAGGACAGGAACAACGACGGTTGCAAAAAAAAATTTTAATTGCAACTTTTTTTTTAATTGATTTTAATTTGTTTTTGTGCACTTATTCTTACTTTCGACCACCGTGAACACGAAATTATTATTTTATCAAACTATTATCATTTCACTAGTATACAACACACACTATTTATCCACTTTTATATTTAATTAAGTCACCCCATGATCCATCCACTGCTTAATAAATCTTCACATCAACTATTTGTAATAAATACTACAAAGAATTCGTAAATATTTGATGTGAAATTAGAATACAACAACAATAAACCAACACACATACGCACACCGAAATTTTGCAAACAATTTAACCATACAACAACAGATGATGCCCATCTTTCCTTCTTCCTTGCACCAAATACCACAATTATTATTTTCCATTTTTACCATCAGAACAAATCCGAAAGATGAGAAAGAATCCACAAACAAAACGGGATCACAATCCCAAATCTCAGAACCTTTGATTAACGTATAAATGTTCATCCTGCTCTATGGTCTTGTACATCTGAAAAACCAATAATGTACAATACAAACAATGGACATAACACACAATATGTCCACACTCACTCTCGTAACGACTTTGTCAGAAACAGTAGCTAAGCTAAGACGAAGAATTTGATGTATAAACTAATAATGCCTGGGTAATTAATTCGTGTTCGTCCAGTAAAAAAACTATACCCTTCTCTCTCGGCATCGTGCACAAAAAAGATGCAATTTTTCAATAATTACCCAGCAAACAATCAACTCACAACATTTCTTACTACACATCTTCCTAATCCACCCCCCTTCACAAAAAAGCTGTCTCGGCCCAGCCCTCTCTTTAAGAGAGAAGGGGAAAAAAATGAAAGAATCACAATCGAAAGGTATAATGGGGTTAGCAGACACATTGTGCACACTACTGAAAAACGAAATGAACCTTCTCTATTTTGTTCGGGCCCTGGGAACCAATCACCTCGAGGATAATGATGATGATGATGATGATGATGATAATACTGATGGTTTTGAATCGTCCGTCTTGTTCAGTTTGCACATGCAATCCGGACAGGGATATGAATATATAGAGTCGTTCGGTCTCTTGATTTCAATACCTTTTGAATCGCTGTGCGCTCGAATATTTAGCATTTGCCGCTTGAAGCTCCTCCACCTGGAGAGATGAACGGGGAAAAAAGGGTCAGAAGCTAGCAACTCCTTCCGTCTATGATAAGACAAATACGACCTAAGTACAACAACAACAACAAAAAACGCTGATTTTCAAAATTACAAAATATCCTTGAGATTCTTTTATCTTATGTTTACCCACTTCATAAGCCGGGAAAAAAAAAGGTTCCAAAACCCCCTTCACATTTATGATAATATTACAGTTGGACCCTTAATTTTAACATTGAATCAAACCTCAGGGTATTTTTGTAATTACCCCTCTCTCAAGTGAAATTATGCTGTTTGCCAATTGAGTTACGGAGAACAGATGAACCAAAAAAAGCAAACGTATCCTTTTGTAATACGATTAAAATTAAAGCTTGAAACAGAGCATAAGCTAATGATTGATCATGATGTGCCCTGGCAACAACACAATCTGGATATCGCTTCACTGATAGCAAATATTGGGAAAACTAAATTACGAAAAAATAACGCATTACCCAATATTTGGATTGTCGAATAATAATGCCAATTTCCGCTTGTCGGGCCTAATTGTCCTCGAGTGTCCACCATACAAATATCTTCTGTGCCCCAAAAGAAACTGAGGAAAATTACCACCTTGAGTCGTAACAAATACTTCACTGTGAAGACAAACGGTGTAGTCTATAGCAGCCATTCTGGATGAGTAATTCTGATAACAACTAACTCAAGTCAAAACATTAAACAGCATGGAACATGAAATGAAAATAAAAGGGGAAAAAAGGAGAGGATTAAAGATAGTATAAATTATACCTGAAACGGAGCTAGTTCCTCTGCATCTGCAAGCATCTCTTTGGTTTGCAGTAATGGAAACATTTCCAATAGAGGAGCCATATACCTCTCAGAGTCGTATATTTTTCCAGATGCCAAAAAAATAGAGGTACTTCTATCAAAGCCCATCCCTCTGAGCATTAAACCTACCTGATCAATATAATAACATCAGTAAGAGAAAAATATATTTTGTTAAAAGATTATGCAGAGCTAATCAAGGTGATAGATAGGAGTTCAACAAAAATTTGAGATCAATAATGTAATGTTGAGATTATGAATTAAAACCTACATAAAACACATATGGGACCAACATCAATAGCGGAGACAGGAGAAGAAAATGAGGTGGGCCTGGGGAATTTTTTATTAAAAAAATCATATAAGTTCACTATCTTTCTAATTTATTAACACTGTTTGGGCGTAGATGGGCTAGTGCAGAGCGATTTTTTTAAAAAAAATCATATAAATTCACATTTTTTATTATTTAATTGTATTAACACTGCACGAACGAAAACAGTGTGAATGAATACCATTTAACAAACTCCAAGTACAAAATGTATAATATATGCACATAGATAAAAAAGGAAACGAAAAATGTACCTCTAAAGGTGTTAAAGGACACTTCCCATTTAATCGGATGGCCCCAGGACGAATGACTCGACCACGTTTAGTAAATTTTCCCTTCCAACCTCTTTCCCTAGCAGCATCCATGTCTAGTTTTTCTTGCTCCCCACCATCATATATACAACAAGAGAAAGCAACCATATCCTACAGAAGAAGATGATAAGGGTACTGTTTTTTTTATTGTACAGGTCAAATGAGAAATCCCATTCCGTCTTAACTACTAACCTCCTCAAAGCGAAGATGCACAGAGATATACTTGCCACTATTATTTGCACTGCGCTCTTTCATTCTTGCGACCAAAGTTTCACCTAAAGTCAATATAGGATTTGAAAACTTCAGAGCTTGATAGTTTGCTAGGCATCTAAGTCTTTGTACTGCGGGTGGAGAATCGAATGACAGCCGATTTGCAAAAGGAGAAATCCTTATAATCCTGAGTTGGCCAATAAAACGGTTATTAGTTAAAAAAGTGTCGAATTATGTGAAAATGTTAGGTTTTAATAATGAAAAGGAATAGTAGAAACAAGAAAACACTGTATTAAAGCAATCATATCGATCTACGATCAATAAACAAGTGAAACAATAAAAATAGATAAATATCTAAGGACAGTTTACAGCATTTTAGTCAAGACTTTAATACAAAAGGCTACCATATAAAAATCATCCCAAGATTCACTATCATCTTTTTTAAAATGAATGGTGAGGAATGAGTACAAGAAACCTGAAAGGCTCACCTTTCTTCAAGTAGCTTTGGAAGAACAGTGTCACTGTAGTACTTGATAGATGACCATGCTTTTATTCTGAAGTTGTGCACATTGCTCATGTTATAGTCGAATCTCTCCATTATGTGCCCCGGAATTGTGCTGACTATCCGAACATCATTTTCTAGTGTTTTTATAAAGAATTCTTCATCATAAATATCACCAAATTTGCTGCACAGAGAAAAGCAGTATCAGGTTTTTTATTTCTCTAAGATGAAAAAGAATTTAATAAGTTTGAATATGGCTATAAGCATTTATTCCCAGACAAGATGATCTTCCCAAGTGATTAATCCATACAGTAGACAACCATAAGAATGTGAAATAAATACAGATTTTCATAGAACTAGAGAAAACACAACCTTACAACCTTACAGTATCCAAAACTATAGAGACATACTCAAATAGGTAACTTCGAATGTTTTCTAGTTTTTATGATATATACAATTTAGGAATTAGAAACTATGTTATTGATTAAAGCAACAAAAACTTGGCACGTTGATGAACCTTGGCACTTAACCACCATGAGCAAAGAAATACTAGGTTACAAAATGTATAACAAACCAACTGAATTTGTGGCCCTGTTTGGCTAGTTCAAAATATATTATAGAATATCGCATTAATCAAAATTGACTTGAGCACAATCTCAAGCTTGCTAAAAAGATTCAATAAAGCTTCAGCAACCTCCCCGCAACTCAACTATATTTTGATTTCATTTCATATTTAGATGGTATGGAAATTGATCAAATCAGGAATTTCACAGCAAAAACGGATGGGCGGATTGTGATATGTTAGTGCACAAAAGCAATATCACATCATCGTGAAACAGAAAAGACACAAGAGTTCATTTGATTGAATGACACAAACTAAAGCAGCTTTATTGGTTAAGGTTGATTAATGGAACTAATCAAACCAAAAACAATAATAACAAAAGACCATAAAATCACATTCTACATGGCTATATTTTCAATACGAACCTTGCCATAGCCAATAACCATTTTTCATATTTACATGAGCATAAATTTAGTTAGCTAATGAGCCATGTCAAGGTGATAAAAACATTACCCACCTTGGATCTCTCCAAATGCTGTGAAAATGGAAGTTTGGAATTACAAGAGTTGCATTGAGGTAGCCTGCCACAGCCACAGCATTGCATATCTGGAAGAACCAATAAAGGTGACAGAGAGTGCCGCGAAGCCGACAAATATGTAAGTATAAGCAAATCTTCACCGCAATAGAAACAAGGAAAACAAATAAAAACCTACCGAGGTTCTCTGCTGATTCAGACCGCCATTGGCCTCGACAAAAATATATCCATTTGATTCAGGTAAGCCTACAATAATCAATATATATACATGGATACATATCACACTCACCGTTGAAGCTCAATTTAAAGAACAGATGCAAATACTCCTGACACCACAATGGGAAATCAGGAGAAAACACACTTGAATGAGGGAGAAATTGAATAAAACACACACACACACTATGATGGCAACACCTATAATTTTGAACCAATCCAAGTGCAAGCAGGAAAATCATGACAGCAATTTCACACCAAAAAATGGGAACAAGCCTGCTTTCTCATGAAGAAAAAAAAGATGTATGACATGATTTAATTCACAGAAACTTGTTGCATATCTTCATTTTAAAAGAGGCAAGCAGTTGGATACCAAGCATGCCTCAACAAAGAAAAAGCTCTAACAGGCAACAGTTAAGCGGACATCAGTGAATTCCAGATCCACGCATGCTTTATGCTGATTGGAAGCAAAAGTAATAGATGAAACAGACCACAAAGATTCATCGCAACCTTCACAATCATTTGATTCTTTTTTCTGGATAAATTGTGATCTCAGTTAAATTATAGGGCAAACCTGTGAGATATTGTGGTGGACAAAATGTTAAAGCTTCACTACTTTCGAAGATATCTTTCTTTGCATCCTAGAAATATCGAGTTCCTATTGTTCACTTATAAGCAATATCCCGCTACATAGCTCTTCCAACATTATTAGATAGTTGTGTTTATAAAAAAAAAAAAGGAGCCTGACTTTTGAAGAGAAGAAAACCTAGAATCGAACTAGAAGCCTAACTATGAGGAAGCTTCATACCTTCAGCAGACATGTTGATGCATGGTCTCCATTCACCACCTTTATAAGAGTGTTTCCATATTGTTGATATCTGTAGTGATTTAAAAACTCCTATTAGCAACATTTAGCAGATGAGAAATAAAGGGTTAAAAACATTCAGTTAACAAGACAGTTTCAGATATTTTCTTCACTAATCTGAGCATAAGAAGATAAGGCTCCCCTCTAAAATATATACATCAATAGTTTAAAGAAACCACTTTAGGTTACATAATTTGAGTGCTGAGGCAATATAGTAAGTCCAACTTAACCAGCATAGAAATTGATGTATTTATCCAAAGTTGTTAAACTTCTTGATCACACATTTATTGGGACTTTTTCGGTCAGATGTTAAACTTCTCATACTTATTGGCGTCACATTTACAGTTCAACCTTTTCAGATAGTAAACGATTTGGAAATAGGTACAAAGGAGGAACAAATATATGAAGTTATCTCAAGTTTTTTATTCTCATAGTTGTGTCGAGCAACTCGACCTCATTATTCCGTTGCTTTATTTTTCAAAACTAGCATTGGTTAATTATAAACTGATGATTGCAATCGATTCCAGAAAATGATGCGCGTCAATCTGAAATTGCCTGAAGCCCAACTTAACATGATGTTTAATGTTACTGAAGTCGCCGACGCTAATGTTACTGAAGTCGCCGAGGCTATCAAGTAATCCTATAAAATGTCCATTTCTAATTTTATCCACATTCAAAATTTAAACCAGTTTAAATGTAAATGGGACAAAGAAGACTAATCCTCAAACTTCTGGGTGCATAAACTTAATGCTTTCATCCCTTTCCTAGAAATCCTGAGTCATTAAACATGCTACAAAATTTTAATAAATCCTAAGCAAACGCAAAAACTGTGTAAGTTGAAATCAGAAAAACAAGTGTACTCCAATGCAACTAACAAGAATCCAACTAATGCAGTTGGCAAAGCCACATAATTGACAATCTAGGCACATATAGTTATTAAATGAAATCCAACCACCTAAAGCTAGCAGAAAGCTATGCCTTGAAATAAATGGATCTATAACACAGCAACAGGCCCCAATCACAAATGGTTAAATTCATAAAGCCAGAATACTAAATTTACATCAGAATTGAAAGAAACATAAACAGCACAAGAAAAAAGTACATTGATTTGAAAATTATCAGTTTTAAACTAACTAAAAATTACCACACACAATTATTACTCGAATACTAGGAAGATAAAGTGTCAAAATCAACCAAAAAAGTAAAAAAGTCACTTTCAATCTCAATCACAATAACTGAGCACTTCAGAATTTTAATACTACAATTGTGCTTTACCACTAATTAATCTCAATCACAATAACTGAGCACTTCAGAATTTTAATTACCAATAATTAGACAATACATAAAATAAAGGTTGCACGAATGGAGAAGCAACTAACCGCATCGGCTGTGGAATTATCGGAGTCCATTTCGGGTCGGACCTTGGCGTACAGCTGTGGGCTCCGGTAAACCGACCCGGGGGCAGGCCTGTGCTTAATTACCGGAACCACATCAAACGACACCGTCCCCATATAGAACAGCATCCCGGCAATATACAAGAGGGGGGCAAAGAGGAAAATCCCCTGCCTCTTTAGGAGGACGGAGAGTAGGATCCACGCGACGCGCTGCGCGAGTGTCTTCGGGGGCGGCCGGCCCGATTTGGAACCGCGGTGGCGGTACCGCGGGGAGCGGCTGAGCGGAGACGCCGGCGGCGATGAGGGGCTGCTATGTCCGCTGCTCGGGAGCCGATTGTAGGCGTGCATCGCGCTATTCTTCACATCATAGTAAGGATAATGAATATTCGCACAGGAGCAGAAATGAAATTGGGGAAAAGGAGATTCAAATGATGATGGTGGTGACGAAGATGGTGAGCAGCTAGGTACAGGCGTGTTTGAATTGTCTGTGCAAGGGGGAGGAGCTGGAGCGGTGGTGGGGGCACGTGACGTTAGAGAGAGAGGGGGACGCACGTGCTGGGAACAGGAAGAAGAGTGAGGGACAGGACAGGACAGGACAGGACCAACAAACAGTGGGGGATGAGAGAGAGAGAGAGGAGAGAGAGAGCTCGGAGGATGATGGTGCAGGGAAAATTGTGCCCAGAGTTTTAACGGGATTGGGGTGTGTTTGGGTGCTGGAATTTATTTTGACCGTCGTAAAGAGGGGTCAACGATTCAGTTATTTTCTGTGTTTTTGCCTTTCCTATTTTATTTTTATTTTTTTTCCTTTTTCGGAATTTGGCAAATCAATAATTCAAAGGCTACCCTCATGGCTTTAACACTGTCAATTCTGAATGAATATACTAAAAAGCTAAAACGTGGTGCATTTTTTCTTTTTTAAAATAAATTGTTTAATGTGTTTAGTTAGCTTCATTTTTCGGATTTGTGTACTTTAGATTTAGAAATTATGGGGAAAGGAAGGAAACGATCTGTTTGAATTAGAATGGAAACATACATCATATATTCATCTTTATGAATGGAAATTATACGAGTAATTAATATATTCTATAATTTACGATTGAGTATTACATCCTTTGAAAAATATATTAACAACATAAATAATCAAATACTATTTCTATTTCTCCATTATTTCTTTCCTAATTCTGCCATTGAGTATGAGGGAAGGAATATTATTTTGTTTTGTACTCAATATGTTTATTTTTTATTTTTGGTTTTTTCTTTTTTAAATTAGCTAAGTTTTGTTGCGGTTTTTGATATATATGTACAAGTTTTGTTTTAAAATTCCTTTTCATGCTAGAAAAAGAAATGAGGTTTAAATAAGTAAATTATTAATGTGGCAAAGTATCAGCTTGTAGAACTTTTAATTTTAATAAAATGTGGAAATAACTAATAAATGGAAAAGGAAAAAAATATCACTTTTAGATCAAAATGATGTTTGTGTGCTCATGACCGATTTTGACCGTAGGTGATTGTTACCTTTTTAGAGCGATCACGATAGCGTAGATAGGTTTGCGATTGGGTTGGTCCGATCTATTCTTTAAAATAATGACAAAAGGCAATAATTTTGTACACGCATGTACCAATTGCCAACATAGTGCTTAATAATAAAATAAAATATACATAAAAGATCAATTAATGGTGTGCTACATTTTAACTCATTTTCACGCACTTGTGCAATTCTAGAGGATCTAGATTCTCCGTGGGTCTGTTTGGCCTATTCATTTTTTGAATTTCAAATCTTTATATTTTAAATTTTGGATATTTATAAGAAATTGTAAGTATTTAAATTTTTATAAATAGTGTGAAATTCTTTTAGAATTTAAATTTTATATCTTTTTATTTTTGCTTTTACTTTTTTTTAGTAAATATCAAATAATATGTGAAAAATGTGGATGATGACAATTTATTAGATGCATCTTCGAGGTGCAACCGATATTTTATTTGTGATGGTATATATATGTTCTGTATGATGATTTCATCTCATGGATAGTAATATATTTATTATATTATATATATTGTCAAATTATGTATGCAACGTGAATAATATTGTATTTATTAATATTTAATTACTTAAAATTTAGGGGCTTTGACCATTTAGGCAAAAAAAAAATATCTGTATTCCATTAAGTCCAAACAATATTTCATATTTTATATATTTATTTCCTATAATACACATACCTAATTTACCCCGTAATTAAACTCAGCACTCTTCTTCTACTTGTACGGTTTTTCTATTTCCATCTCCAAATCTCGCTCTTAATCCTTATCAAATAGTCAAGATGATTTCTCTGATTCCGCAGCTCAAATTTCATACTTTCCTCATTATTAATTGCATCTCCAAATCTCGCTCTTAATCCTTATCAAATAGTCAAGATGATTTCTCTGATTCCGCAGCTCAAATTTCATACTTTCCTCATTATTAATTTCCGTCTATTAGAATTTCATACTAATTTTTTAATGCTAATTTGGGAAAGTCTATTAGAATTTCATACTAGTTTAACGAGATTTAATTGGTTTTATCTTAATTTGAGAAGAAACAGATTTATAGAATTTCATACTCTCTCCTTATAAATTTTCATACTCACTTTGTAAAGAATTTCATACTTCTTTCTATAAATTTTTAGAATTCCATAAAATCTCATCCCCGCATTTTCATACTCACTTTGTAAAGAATTTCATACTTCTTTCTATAGATTTTTAGAATTCCATAATATCTCATCCCCGTACAATTTTATGGAATTATGAAATTCTAAAAATTCATAGAAACAAGTATGAAATTCTTAAAAATAATATGTATAATAAGTATGAAAATCTATAAGAAGGATTTTCACATCAGTAAAATTACCAAATTAGTATGAAATTCCTAACCCGTTAAATTAGTAGAAATTCACACCAAAAGGAACAAATTCTTAAATTAGTAGAAATTCACACCAAAAGGAACAAATTCTTAACCCGTTAAATTAGTAGAAATTCACACTAGAGGATCAACATAAAATTAATAGTGATGATGAAAACTTATCAGATTAATCATTCTCCATTTTCCAAGCAGAACGACACGCAAAAATGGGAAATTCGGTATTCGGTTGAGAAAGAGGTGTCGTGATTTTATTTAGGGATGAGATGGTCAATTCCCAATTATAATTTATTAATTAATAATATCGATTGGCCTATATGGGACAAAACAAATTAGAAGGATTAAATGATAGACGGATGTTTGGATTTGTCACCAAATGGGAATTTTCCCTAAAATTTAATAATTATAAAATAAAAAATGTGTGTATAAATATAATAGTAAATAATAAGGATTGCATTGAAAATCTGAATTTTACATTAAAAGTTAATTGGAATTTGGAATCTCGATCTTGCAATATCAGGCTCAAACATGGCCTAGACTGCTTCATAGTGGAATATGAATGAGTTCAAGTAAAAACTCTTTTATCACTTCCTAACATATAAATTGACCTACAAATCTTATCTTAAGGAAAGAAATTACACACTGTAACCCTTTTTTTTTTATCAGCTGTAACTGATTTTTAAAAAAATGTTTATCCTTTTCTCTAGTATATCATTTTCTTTTATCAAACAAAATATTATTTTAAAGTTTTACAAAAAAAAGACATGATAAAATCTTTATTTGTTAATATAATTATTTTATATTTTTTTCTTAATTTGTTTTATAATCTTTTAGAAAGTTTTTATTTATTTTTATAAATTTATTTATTATTGTTTTATAATTTTTTATTTTATGTATATATTTTTATTATTATCCTCAATATTGTTTATATTGGTAAGTTATATATTTTGTTGAAATTTTTACCCCTTAAATTGACCCCTTTGGTCTCTTTTTAATTCACCCCTTAATTGGTGTAGCAATATATTTTTAGCAATGAGAAGTACATTTCATTTTTTACCGAGATACGGATATTCTTTTCTTTTTATCCTAGTTTTAGTATGTTTTAAAAATGAAAAAGTAGGGAAAATAAAAGGACAGTGAATACTTTGGATTGATTACTTACACGCCACTTCAGATCAAAACCATATTACTTTTTCGCCAAAATAATGATAAAAGGAACCGAATATTATTTCCATCGTGTTACTAAATTCTTAGAAACGAAATTAAAAAAACATTAGATTTATATGCAAGCACCGTAGACAAATTCGAGATCAATGGCTAAAGATTTGTTCGAGCTTGGTTTATTATACATACCAAACCAAACCCTATAACATTTTATTTTTATTTTTTTGGTTCACAAATATGTCTGGTCTCGAGCCACGAGGCCTTATGTCAAAATTCATATAATAATATCCTGGTTTCACTCATCTTGTCTCGTATCCTGTCATAATGCACCATTACATTGGCATTGTTCTTGGAGGGACTTAAAAAATCAAGCTTCACATGGGATTCACGATACATCACTAACTAAAAAAAAAAAAAAAAAAAAGAAGAAGTAAACAACTAAACAAGACTCTTTTATAGTGACTTGGAATGAGAATTGAGTACTTTTGGCCATAGTCATATTATTTATCAAAACCCCATTTTTGACAAGAGTTTCATTTTTTTATATATACTTTACTGCTGAATAAGGTGTTCATACTCAAAACTTCCTTATATAAGCTTGCTTCGAATTAGTCAACTTGAATACTTTTTTCTATTTTCTAGTACATTGAAGTTGTTATAGGATCTATTATATTCATGCATTGATGTATGTGTACATGATCTATTGTATCTAACATAATAGTGTATATATATCTTTTATATAATGTATCTAGTGATTGAAGTGTTGTATCCATATGTGAGACTATATAACTTTTGTTCTCCACTCATCCATTCTTTTTGAGAAGCTAATCTGGAACAAACCACTTTTATTAGAAATATCTTGGAACTGTGTTGTAGATCGTCTGGCCAGCTGGTCAATTTTGATAAGTCTGCCAAATTTTTCAATCCAAATTCTTTGTTGATATTAGGAATGGGATTGAAAATGTTTGAGGGGATAAAAGTGCACAATAAATAAGATTTTTTTGGGTAAACAAGAAATAAAAACAAGTTTTGTCAAGAGATAGATGATTCAATGGTACAGTGGACAACCTGATCTTTGTGATTTTTCAAGCAATGGTTCAAGCCTTTCAAAAAGGTTGACAAAATACTAAATTAGAATAAATGCAAAAGATGCAACATGGAGGTTGAACAACAAAATGAACTTATAGCTGACCTCAGATAATTGTATCTTAATAAAATGGTAGGCAATGTCAACCTTTGAACTTTTAAATTTTGCAATTTTTGGACTAAAAATGCAACATAAGACATTTTCTTCTCAATTTTTAATGTTAGGACCAAAATTGCGAATTACAATTTACAAGACATTTTCTGCTCAAAATTTAAGGTTTAGGACCAAAACTGCGTGACGAAAGCATAAAAACCTCAGTCCTATATGATGCCAAAAATGCAAATTATCTCCTAATAATTTGATACACTTCATTGTTTAACATTCCTAATTAATCTGAAAACATTGAATACTTTGAAGGAAATAAAATCCACAGCTCAACCAATGTTCTGTCAAGAATATTTTAGCCAATTTTTATAGTATTTCAAATCCACTATCAAACATTTTTACTTTTATGCAAAGAACGTACTTACAAATATCCAAAATGTTTAATCAACATAACAAGTAACAACTAAACATTCAAACTTGAAGAATTCCTCTGTTTGTAGAATATGTAACTCCTGTCAATATGCACATGAATGGTTTTTCAGAATAAGAATCAAAATGAACCCTGAGATAAAGGCTTTTGAACAACAATCACACAATTCATGGAAACCAGAAATATCAATAAAAGGCAAGCAACTCTGCAGAAAACAACTTATGAATCAACAACAACCAACGCAAAATCCAATCCTCCTTTTCACAATGTTTGTAAAATAATTTGGGTATAATTACAAAAACTAGCCCAAAAAGTTTCAAGATTACAAAAATCAACCGAACTTACTAACTTCACAAAATATATTACATTAACATCCTCACTTTTCATGTAAATTACAAACAACCCCAATTCTCCATGGTACATATTATAATTATCCATCAGGTTAACCAACAATTGGGGATAACTTATAAGATTGAATCGAATATCACGAAACTGGATGAAGAAATATAAACTAGATATTTATGTGCTGATGATAGCTAGATTTTGTTGAATCAAGTTTATGTTTGTGTCCGTTTTAGGACCTCTGTTCGACCTGCGAACAAGAGGTTGCTAGAAGAGCAAGATGTACATGTAGGTTAACAGAGAAATGGTTTTTGTTGTGTGTACTTGTATAAAATCTGTGTTAAGTAATAAAACACAGGAAGAAAAAAAGCCTTTCCACTATTTTAGCAGGTATTCTAATCTTACAAGTTCGATTAAACTCATGAACTATCAATATATATTCTAAAAAATCAAGTCAAATTCTATTAAATATTCAACCAATCAAAGAAACAAAAAGCCATGAAATGAAGAAACCTAAGCATAGGTAAAGAAGGGTCTAGAAAATCCTTAGGTTTCATTCGTAATCAGCAAAAAGGTAAGTTGTGTAATTATCCAAATAACATTACTAACTCAGTATCACAGGTTTTTTATCAGAATAATAAGATGGCAGCAAAGCACAATCTACTTCCCCTAATTTCCAACATATTTTGTTATTCGTTAAAGCATAAGATCACAAATAACCAAAAAAAATCGATAAAACATAACACAAAAGCAGCAAAAACATGAAACTCCTCAATACTCGTCAGAATTCAAAATCACAATTCAGCATCTTTAAAACTAAAAAAAATAAAATCCAGGAAATTAAAATACTACTACATTAAAACCTCAAATTGGCAATTTCAGGAATACAATCATGAAATCAGTCGTGAAGCGTCCCCAAAATATCCTCGTCCCTGAACAAAAAGTACCTGCATCACACCCCACCAAAACTCAGTCAAATTATCCCCCAAATTTTTTAAAAAATAAAAAAATCTTGACAGTAAAAAGTAAAAACTCACTCCTTTTCACCCAATTTGACTTGGGTACCACCATATTCAGGCAAGAGAACAGTGTCACCTTCTTTAACAGCAACCGGGATATTATTCCCAGATTTGTCACGCAGGCCCGATCCAATTGCAACCACTTTTCCAGAGTTAAGCTTGGCTGATTTTTCTGGGAGGAGAATACCGGTCGTGGTTTTGGATGGGGCGACGATTTTCTCCACAAGAACTCGGTTCAGAGTTGGGATCAAACGTTTCGCCATTTCTATTGCTCTGAATGATGTGAATTGGCAAGAAATTGCAACTACAGATGTGTAATAGTGTGGGATAGGACTGGAGGAGGAATAATAAATAGGTGGGTTTTAAGATGGTGGTAGAAGGTTCTAGGGTTTCTTGTTGAAGGGGCTAATTTAGGGTTTTACGAGGGTTTTAGCGGTAAGAGGTAATTAGTGTTGGGTGGTAATTTTATTTAGGGAAAATTATAAGAAATACTATCTCATTTATTTTTTTCTACAATTTTACGAAATTTTAATGTCATTGGAGTTGGGTTTGATTGATTTTATATTTTTTCAATTGCACTTTCTTTCCTTTTAAATTTCTCCAAATTAATCCTGTATTTATATTTCACTGATTAATTAAAATACACAAACTAATTTTATTTATGCTCTCTCTATTGGATTGGGCCTAACAAAAGCAACATCAAGTGCAAAAACGTTTGGGTTGGGCCACATAAAATGATAGGTGAACAAGCTCCGCTTGAGTTTTTGTGTTGGTCGACGGTATCCGCTTCAAACTTTTGTTAGCTCTAATATTAATTTTTATTTTTATTTTTGCGCGAAATATATATTAAAAAAGGAGAACTAGATAAAAAGGTTTTAAATCTAATCTTAATACTTTCAAGTCCCATTTTTATAATTTTTAAATTTGAGTTGTCATCTTTAAACACTTTGGTCGAATTTGCTTGGAGATTAGTGGTTGTGCAAATTTATACTTCCAAGTCCCTTTTTTTAATTTAATTTTTTATAAATTTATAATTAAAGTTTATATTGATCAAATTTGAAGGCATATTTGTATTTTTTTATTTCTTATGAGCTCGTCATAAAACTTTAAATATTATAATAATTTCTTTTATTTTATAATTCTGAACATAAAAATACAATTTATATATTGAAACGGCGCGTGTCACGTGTGAATATGTTATATATAAAAAAATTAAAATTTACATGATTCCGATAATTCTATTGAAAAAACGTCGTACATCTAACTTGTAGTATATGTAATATTATTTTATTATTGTTTTTTGTTTCTTTTTTTTTTTTTTTTCTGCGTAAGACACTAATTTATTCATATAGATATATAATGTGTTTATCAATGCATTATATTGGAATTAGATACAAAAATTTAGAATATATTTAATATTGTTTTCCTAGGCGTAACAATTAATTATTATTATTTATTTTATCTTTTTTTTTCCTTTGTTTTTTATCTTTTTCTTCAAGTAACGATAGTTTTTGATGTATATTTTTATTGTTATTTTCAATTCATTATATTATAATTAGATAAATAAAATTAATTTTATATCTTTTATATATATTTTTTGTAATAATTATATATAACTCGTATTTTTCTTAAATAAATATTTAAATTTTAATAAAATTATTACAACTTTTATTATAAATAAAAATTAATTCAACTTATATAGATTTTTTCTAATTAGATATAACTTATTTATAGTTTTATATTTGAAGAATAAAAGTAAGATGTTGAATTAGGTAAAATATGTTAAATAAAATATTAAATTAGGTAACATGTAATAAAAAGAAAATATTGAATTAGACAAATATAATATTATGAAAATATTAAATTAGGTAAAAATATAATAAAAGAAAAATACTAAATTAGGTAAATATTATGTTCGAATGACACCGAAGCACTAGAATTTATTCAAAAGCTAACAAAGCTTGGAAAATAGACACATATGATAAGATATATATGGGAGATTGTATTTGATATCAAATCATATTTAAAAGTAAATGATGTTGTATTATAATATTATATTTAATAGTATTTAATTATTTAATTATAAAATATTATTATTGATTAAGTATTTAATTTTGAGTTTATAACAAACAAGTATCCGATACTCACAATAATAATCTAGTATTATGAACCATAGGACAAATATGCCCTTAGAGAAAGAAAAAATAATTGGGAGGCGAATGGAGAAATAAACCAAACAAAGTGATGCAGGTTAAATCTGTTCTTATTATGATAGTTTTTTGTTTTTTTTTTAAATAATAAATTGGACGAAGAGATTGAAGCGAAAATGATAAATCTCATATTACAAGTCGAACCTCGTTCAACAACCCTTCAAAGGATAACAGCCACTTGAGCTATGAAACTTGTGGTATTATTGTCGCGGTTTTAATAAAAAGTGTGTTTCCTGATCGATTATCCAGAGTAAAAAATAAATAAATAATAATAATAATAATAATAATAATAATAATAATAATAATAATAATAATAATAATCACTCACGAAGTTTCTAACTTTGAAAAAAAAATAAAATGTTAGTCCCACATTCTGGTGACAAAATCCAGTAAAGAACTTTAAACCATTCCATTTCTTGATGAATGGGCTCATTGTTAATCCACAATATATAAACTTGACCATCATAATCTTAATTCATGAAAACCATTGCAGCAACAATCAAAAGTTAAACAACCAATCCATGCTATAAAAAAATAGATATAATAAAATCTTGATAAATCTATCTGCTTCATCTGGTATTCAAAACTCCCACTCAACCAGGTCCTTCAGTTTTTTTTTAATTGTCAGAGTTCCAGAAATATTTGCGGCGAGAGGAAAATATATAAATAAAAAGTTAAGAGGCCGTGCTCGCCGATTTGTAACTGATTTTATTCTTTACTTAGCTTTTGGTAGAGGGGTATTAGCAAATCTCCATGAGACCTTGTAAAACACCTCATCAAGGTTCGGTCCCGCCACTTCCTGAATCGAAACAGCTTCACAAATCTCGTCCACGTCATCGCTCGTGAGCTCAACATTCACCGAACCGACGTTGTCGTGAAGATTTTTTATCTTAGTTGTTCCTGTGAAATATATCACAAGAAAAGACAAAACAAAATCGCCTTAGAAAATATCAAATCTACTAAAATTCGCCTTTCAAAAGTTTTTTTCTTTTTACACGCATGAAGCTTAGTGTACTAGTTGGAGTTTAACAGTAACGGAACATATAGTTCTGAAGATTAAACCCAGATGAATTGATTAATCAAGCGAATGAATGTACAAGCGAAATCACAGTTAAGGTTCACTGACCAGGAATAGGTACAACATCTGCTCCTTGATGAACAACCCACGAAAGTGCAAGCTGAGCAGGGGTACAATTGTGAGTTTTAGCCAGTTGTTCTAGCCGAAAATAGATCGCCTTGTTTTTTTCCCAGTTTTCTCCGGTAAACCTCGGATGAAATTTCTAATAATAGAAACCAGCAGTAAATTATTAGCTCAGTTTAAATAAAAGGTTTTACACAATATGTACTTACCAAGTAACTTTCCCGAGGTATGCTTTCCACAGATTTTTTCCCGGCAAAAAACCCGCGACCAACCGGGCTATACGCAACTATACCAATCCCAAGTTCCCTGTCATCAATTAAACGAGTTTAAAAAAAAAATGCGATTTTTTTTTAATTTTTAAAATGTAAAATTAAATGTTATGATAACCAAAAGCCCACAAATATGAATCAAGGTATAATAATAATAATAATTAAAAAGAATGCAAATAATGCCAACTTTTTTTCCACCCTCAACATAATTAAAAAATGCTGATTAAAATGGAAAATTAATTGAATTTCAACCTGCAAAGCGGAATTATTTCTTCTTCAATGTCGCGAGTCCAAAGGGAATATTCCATTTGTAAGGCCGTTACAGGATGCACGGCATGTGCCCTCCTTATAGTATCTACGCTTGCTTCAGATAAACCAATGTACTTAATTTTACCTTCTTCGACTAACATTTTAAGTTCTCCCATCTGAAAATAATTAAGGAGAAAAATGAGTAATATATATGTCATAATAATTAGATATATAAAATGTCAAAAAAAAAAAAGGACTTACTGTTTCCTCGATGGGGACGGTAGTGTCGATTCTGTGTATGTAGTATAGATCAATGTAGTCCACTTGGAGACGCTTAAGGCTAGCTTCACAACAAGCCCGGGCATACTCGGGTGTGCCTTTAATTATAATATCAGGCCGTTTCAATGAATAAAAACCGAATTTCGTTGCTATTTGAATTTCTTCCCGAGGCAGCTGCTTTAGTGCCTGAAACATTCGATTTTTTTTCGGTGTTCGATAATTACAAAATTACCCCTGAGGTTTGGGATAATTGCAAAGAACCCAACGAAATTTAAAATTTACAAAAAAGACCCTTGAGGTTTGATTCCGTCGTCCACTTTTGTTCATTCATAAAGAAAAAAAGGTATCCAAATCAAACCGCCCCTTCCTTTCATAGAAATACTACATTTATCCCCTTAAAATTAAGACTGAATAAAAAACAAACATCTCCGGGTTTTACCTTTCCTACTAAGAATTCATTTGCGGACTCATTTCCATAAATATCGGCAGTGTCGAAAAAAGTAATGCCTCGGTTAAATGCCTCTTTGAGCATTTCAATTCCATCTTCCAGAGAAACGGGAGCATTGTACTGTCCGGTGAGACCCATGCAACCATATCCAAGTTTCGACACCTAATTAAGAAAAAAAATCAAAATATATAATTTTTGACACAATGAATTATTATTATTATAGTTGCCAACGAAAATGATCAAATTTCATTAGGGAAATGAAGTTTAATATACATATTGAGGGAAAAATCTTCATTAATTAGTTAAGAAGTTGAATTAAGTTTGAACAATTACTAGAACCACCAAAATCCGGACTAATTAAAAAATCAAAATCAAAATGAAATATTAACTACTACCGAAACAAAAAATAAAAATAAAAATGTGTTCTCTCATATATACAAATGACCAAAATGCTTTTAAACTCAGATGTGAAATCCGAGTACAAGCGTCATTAGAACAACCTAAATAGCTTTCCATCAAAAGGAAAAACTCAAAATAATAAAATAATAAATAGCAAGACAAATTTCATCAAACAGTTTGCGCAAGAAATCGAAACATCATATAACGAATTCAAGAAACTCAAAAACGCAAATAGCTCAGATTAATAAACTGAAGCAGGATAAGAAAAAAAGAAGGGTTAATAAGTCCGTAAATTCACCTCGAGTCCTTGGCTTCCGAGTTTCACTCTTGGCATTGTATTTTGCCCAGCCATTGCCCAAATCTCAAAAATTCACCCAAGTAGCAGCAGGTTCGAAAATAATAAAAATAAAAAATTTTGAATTTTAAGTAAGTAACAAAAAAAACTGATAAAATCTAAAGAGGGAATGAGCTGCTAGTTCTCTGTCAGCGCTAGCTCCTCCATCTCTTTCCTTCAACTACTACCTGGCGCGGCGCTACAGTTGTTTGGGTTTGTTTTTTTGGCTAATTACAAAAACTAGCCTTGAGGTTTGACTTAACTACAAAAACAGCCGTGTCAACTTTTATAATTCAAAATTACCCCCAGAATTTTATTTTGCCTTACATTCATAACATAACCAAGAAATATTTCAAAACTGCATTTATATAAAATATTATAGTTAAGGAATTGGCTTTAATCTAAATGGTACAAAGTTCGGGAAAGTGTAAACCGTGGTCAATTATCATGTGTAAGATTTTTCTTTATATACTAGTTTAATACACACATATTATGTGAGATTTGAAATAAGTAATTTTTACTAAAAATATTACACATAAATTGTAACATTATTTTTCTATTTACACAAGATTATTCTTCACAATAAATATTTTTTACGCATAAATTGGAGTATTATTTGTTCTAATTAAATTTGGTTTTCACGATAAATAATTTTTAATTATTTTTACCCAAGTGTAACGAAATTAATTGTAATACATAGCAATATACTCTATACTTGAAAGAAACCCCGTTGAAAATTGAATTTGTAAAAATGTAAAACATACGACACCCAATATGTGATATAAAAAATTAAAATTCATAAGACACTAATAATTCTATTAAGAATATCGTATATCTAACTTTCAGTATATGTAATATTATTTTATTATTTTATTTTTGTTTCCTTTTTTTTTTACGTGAGATATTAATTTGTTCATATATGTATATATTGTGTTTATCAATGCATTTTATTGGAACTAGATGTGGACATTTAGAATATATTTAAAAAAAATTTTCTAGGTGTAATAATTTTTTATTATTAGTTTTTGTTGTTGTTGCTTCTCTTTTTATTTTTTAATTTTTTTAGCGTAACAATATTTTTTCATATAAACTTTAATGTTATTCTCAATGCATTGTATTAGGATTAGATATCCAAATTTAAGTTTATATATATTATTTTTTTTTTTTGTAATAAATTTATATAACTCGTATTTTCTTAAATAGTATATTTAAAATTCTAAAAATAAGTTTATTTCAACTATTATTATAAATAAAAATTAATTCAACTTATATAATTTCTTTCTAATTAAATTTAACTTATTTACTTTTTTAATATTAGTATAATAAAAGTAAGATATTGAATTAGACAAAATATGATAAAAAAAATATTGAATTAGGTAACATATAGTAAAAAAATATTAAATTAGAAAAATATAATGATAGAGAAATATTAAATTAGGTAAAAATATATAAAAGGAAAATATTAAATTAGGTAGACATTAGGTTCGGCAACACCAAAACACCATAATTTTTTCAAAGCTAACAAAGCATGGGAAGCAGACACTAGGATGTGAGGATTTTAGATTAAAAAATATGACTAAATACATATTTTTAATTATATTTACACCATTATTTTAATTTCTAACTATGTATAATATACTAGTTTAACATGTGTTACATGGGATTTATCAATAAGTATATATAATAAATATTATGATAATTATAGAGTTTTAAATTCAAAAATAAGAAATTGAGATGATACAGTATTCTCAACTCATGTATTGTACCTATATCTAATCACTATTTTTTAACTACTTTTTTTAATTTTATTAAATTCGTTAATAATTTTATTTACATACTTACAAAAACTCAAAAGTTATCAAATTTTTAACCCGCATCTAATCTCTATCATTATTATTATATACTTTTATATTTTAACATTTAAATTGAATTCGTTAATGATATTTAGTTACGTATTTGGAAAAATTCAAAAGATGTCATATTCTCAACTTGTGTCGCATTATATCAATATTTATTAATATTTATATACTTTTATATTTATTTATGTTTAGATTGAGTTCGTTTATAAAATTTAGTTACATACTTAGATTATTATAAATAACTCATAACTTACTTTTATATTTGAAATAAGAATAAAATTGTGTTAACTTTTAATATAAATACAACTTATTTATATTATTTTCATAATTAATTTTTTAAAATTAATATCATCTTATAAGTAATTCGACTTTCAATTAAGATAACTAATTTAGATTTATTTTCTTCTACTTATATTTGACTTTTTTATATTTTATATTAGAAGAACAAAATAAAGTATTGAATTATGTAAAATATAATAAAATAAATTTATTGTATTAGGTAAAATATAATAAAAATAAAATATTAAATTGGGCAAAATATAATAAAAATAAATATATATAGATAGGTATTGGGATTCCTATGTTGTAGTAAGTTTTCAAACCTCCAAAACTTGCTAAGTATGCATCTGAATTACACATTTACGTGAAGCTTACGAGACAGACACGAAGAATAAGAATTTTTTTCGTTTAATATATAGGTAAAAAATTTATTTCTATTAATATTCCAAATAATATTTTATATTATATAATTAAATAAGAAGATACATTATCAAAATCAGTAATTCTTACAGTTCAATCGGTCCGATGTTGTCTCGTATACCATTTAGCTCAGCCGATTTGATTATTGGTATAATATTTAAAACATTGATTTGAAAGTTAGTATTTTTTTTAATTAAGCCAAACCCCATTAAGTATTCCTTATTTTTATTCTCACCAGCTTTCTTCTTAATTTTCAATATTCAAAAATTTAAATAATATTTGTAATCACTTTTCAGTAACTATTCTACTTCAACGGTCTTTAAAATTAACAAAACGATCGACTTGGTCCTTATATCAATCAATAATGTTTAATACTCTTGTTAGGCTCGACTGCGGATCATTTTTTTTGACCAAAATCTCGTACCAATACATCATAGTACTAAAATTAATATATCATAATAAAAAATAATACACATCGTGGTACCAATACATCATATTACAAAAATATCATATCATAGCACTGATCAGAAATTTGCGAAATACCAATACTTACGAGTACACAAACTAGTACATTATAGTACAAAAAACCAATATATCATATTAGCAGATCGAATGGCTTCATGGGTCTGACCCATCAATCTCGTCCGACACAAGTCTCTACCATCAATAATTAGTACACATAATTCAAAATGTCAATAACATAATTGGAAGTGGCCAGAGTCTAGAACCACCGATTTCGGGAATCGTAGCTTTACGATCCACCACAATTCTGATTAAATTTTAGCTAATGGGGTTAAAGTTGGCATCTTTTCCGACTCGGTGAACTTTGTCGGACTACCCTCTTACGAGATAATCCCGATTTCGAGGAAGACCGCGAGCCCACCAAAACTATCACATACTCCTTACGAGCCACCAAAATCATCGTCAAGAAACACTTTTGAGCATCCAAAAGATAGTCAAATGAAAATTTTTTTAGAGTATGATTGGTCGTGTAGGGTATTCGACCCCCCAAACTTATTTTATTTGATGCCAATTGTTCGTGTAGGAGACTCGCCCCCCCATCTTTTTCTCCTTTTTAATTATATTTTTCGCACTTTAAAAAAAAACTCCTGTTTGTGCATATATAATGTCTTTTAGCTTCATTATATTATTTGGACGTTCTAACGTGTTTAGTATGTTTTTTTTATATATTTTATAGGATGTTTGAAGCTTATTTAGGCTTAAAAGAACACAAGGATGATAATAATAGAGATTCGTGTCATAGCTAAAGAAGAAAGAGATCATTGGACTAAGCCTGGCGTTAGCCCACATGTTAGCTGAGCCCTAGAGATCATTATCGACTCCAGTAGCGGTCGATAGTGAGATCGCTACTATAACATATTTTTGGTGATCAATATCGACCCTAGCAGCGATCGATATAATGATCTCTATCAGTCGCCAATGAGATTGTTAATGGGTCAAAAACGTTAGAAAATGGCTACAAATATAAGTTAATGGCATGATTTGTTCAAAATTATAAAATGCGGCTAAGAAGATGGAGAGAATCATCACTTATCATCAAAGAAAATCATCCACCATAGTTAGTATAAAATTATGAGATTGAACGAGTTTGTGAGTGAATTTAGAGAATAAACACGTGGAGCATGAAGATTGAAAGATCCTCACGCTTCAAGGGTTTAGCTTTCTTTGTACTCCTTATTATGCAAACCAAGAGTTAAGAAATATTTTGGGGTTTGGGTCCTTTATGAATTTCTAATGTTCATCCTTTCAATCTATCAAGTATACTATGACTCAATACACTTATGGGCCAACCACAATTGTAGTTTCTCGAAGTGATTTGACCATAGATTATAAGTACGAAATAATATATCCATTTGAAATCATACTTGGAACTCCAAAGGTTTTTAAGAAATTTATTACTTTACTGCTAACCACAAACCTCTCGATCTTGTTGACTAGAATGTTTTGTGTTTGAAAGTCTATTGATAAACCTAATCACTCAAATTATGATTTATCAAACTATTCATTTTGAAATTTTGTCAAGCTATTGCAATTTTTAGAAACACAAATATTGTCAAATGTTGTCAAGCACTTATGAACTTATAAGATCAAAACGCGAAAATAAATAAAAGGACCATACTTGAATCGAAAGAATTCATAATTTTATAATTTTGAACAAAACCCATCCATTTTGTAATGTTCTCGACCCATTATCGACCGATAATCGGGTCGCTAATGGTCACTGTAAAAATAAGGTACAATAGCGATCACCCTATCAACCGCTACCGGGGCTGATAATGATCTCCGTGATAACAGGCTATAGTAGCGGTCCCACTGTCGACCGTTGTTAGGGTTGATAATGATCCCTGGGGCTCCGTTGACATGTGGCTGTGTGGGCTAGCTCCAATTCTTTTCTTTCTCAACTCTGGCACAAATCTCTATTATAATTATTATCCTTGTGTTCTTTTAAGCCAGATAGATTCCAAAAGTCCTACAAAATATCAAACATATACCAAACGCGTAATAACGTCCAGATAATATAAAATAAAGCTAACGACGTTATATATGCATAAAAATGAGTTGGAACCTAAATAAATATGTCTCAATATATGCATAACAATCGTGTTTATCAAGAGTATCAAGCTTTCTATTTTGTGGTTAGTGTGTGTTTTTGAAATGTATGAGCCCCAAGCTAATATATCAAGTTATATTAAGGTAAATTGAATTAATTTGTATGATAGAGTTTCGATAATATATTTACTATTATATATGTTGTTGGTATTAATTTTATTATAGCACTAAGATGTTATATATAATTGAGTGTGTTTATATTCTACTTTAATTGTTATTGACCAAGCCCATTTCATGATTATCAGTACTAATAGCTTCAACACTTCCAATTTTATTCAGGTCTAATTACCCAATTCTCAACCTAACTTCTTGGCCCATTAGAGTTGGTATAAATATAACTCGACTTCACATACTTGATAACAAAAATTCGGAAATGACTACGGTGCCGTGAAGGCACCATACCTCCCAATTCCCCTGCATTTACATCCCTTGATCTTACCATTATCCATAACCAACTTTGGATCTAATGGTTCTGATTAAGTGGGGAATGATACCTTCACGGCACCGTAGAAGTCCCCTAAAAATTCATTTGGTAAGTTTCTTCATCATAAAAGAAAAACCTCATCTCTCCCTCTCTCTCTCTCCCACTAGCATCGATACGCCCTTGACCACCAGTCGACACCACCGGTTGTCATAGCCGTCTCGATTGTTGGAAATCGTAATTATCTTCGCCAAACATATTTTCTTTAATTTCTTATTTTATTTTTTTTCCACTATTCCCTTTTCTATTTTATATTTTTCAGATTAAATCTAGTTTTTTTCTTTTTTCTTTCAAACCGATTGTTGCGGACGAAACTCTTCGGCAGCCGCGCACCGTTCAGGCCACCTCCGAGGATAGCTGTGATGGTTGAGGTGGGCGACCTTGATTAGGGAAATTTTAATGGGATTAAACATTAACCTAATTATTTTATTTTAAACCTACTCTTATGACTTTTATCCGAGCTTTGTCGTTGTTGAAAAATCGAGTCGAGGAAAAAACGGGGCTGGCCTATTTATTAGAATTTGATCAGGATTCTAATTATTCTCATCTTATTTCTAATTTAAATATTTCATTTTCTAAATAATTTGATTTTAGCCAACCGCCGATGTTAAAACGGAGCTCGACTGGTCATTGCTGGGTGTTTTTTTTTTTCCGGCACGGGCTGCAACTTATTCATTTTTTATTCTTTTAATTTTTCATAGATGGTTGGGAGATAATGTGGTGCACCCAGGAATTTAATTTATCATTACATATAATTGACATATATCACTACATATAATTATTAAATATTATCACATAAAATTGATACATATCGTCACAAATAATTGAAATTCAAAACCTAAAATTTAAAATTTTAAAATTAAAAAAATAAACCTAAAACAAAAAATTAAACCGTAAAAATAAAAAATTAATTCCTAAAATAAAAAATTAAACCGTAAAATTAAATATTAATATCTAAATTCTAAATTTCTATCATATATCTAGCACATATAACTAACACACATCACATATAAAATTTTTGTCGGGACCCTAAAATGGACAATTAAATAAAAAAAATAAAAATTAAACCTTAAAATAAATATTAAACCATAAAAATAGAAAACTACACCCTAAAATGTAAAATTAAACCCTAAAATGAAAAAGTAAACCCTAAACTCTAATTTCGTGTCACATATCATCATGTATAACTACCATATATCATCACGTATAACTGTCATATATGTAAAATTATCATATATAATCACGTAATACATGGTGCACCTAGCAAGGTGCACCTAATAAATTGCCCGAGAGAAAAACGGTTGGTTAAAAGATTGTGAGTTCATAATTTTAATATATATGGGTGGGTTCAAGTGAGAATCGTGTTCTTATATACGAACTTGCAAACTAGTGCTTTTATTATACAATTATAGTATTTTATTAATATTTCAGTTATATATACCAGTAATGCTTTTATTACACAATCCTATTGAACCTAATCATATATATAGTATATATATATATATATATATATATATATATATATATATACACACCATTCCCTGTTTGCGAACCTTCAAATTAGTGTTTTTATTTTATACCATTTA
>BMAC01000065.1:543408-558413 GCA_014905375.1 Phtheirospermum japonicum | reverse complement strand
TATTTGGTACTAAACTGGTATAAATATCACTGTACATTTGAACATATGAACAATATATACGGGAAAATTGCTTTTTGGGTCCATTATGTTGTCCAGAATTATAAAATAATTATAGAAATTTATACTAGGAAATAATTATTAATAAAAAGAACTAGCTAATACAATTAAATATAAATATAAAAACATAAAATATATTATAAAAACTATAAAACATATATATAATTTTATATGAATAAAACTAAATTTATTTTTATAAATATCTATATTTTAAATGATTTTTTAAAATTCAATTTATATTTTTATATTTATTTCTAAGTTTATTAATTTTTTTTATTAATTAAAATCTTACTAATAATAAAAATTTATAAAATTTTTTATATTTATTTTATAAATTTGTAAGATCTACTTTATATTTTTTATTTATCATCGATCTTTTTAATTTTTTATTTAATAAAATATATTAATTTGATTCAAGAAAAAAAAATAAAGGGCAAATAGGATATTATATTAATTAATAAAATATATTAATGTTTAAAATTAATAAAAATGATAAGAAAATATAAACAAATGCCACGTCGGAAAAAATGCCTCGATCAAGCTTTTTTGAATCATTTTCGATGAATTGGTCAACTTAGCAGATGTGGTTTGATGATGGTCAATGTCACGTACCTTTTATAGAATGTGGTCAATATAATTGACCAACATTGATTTCTTTCTCAAATTTTTTTGTTCAATTAATGTTTAAAAATAAAAAAAATGATAAGAAATTATTGAATCATGCCACGTCAGCAAAAAAATCCCGATCAGGATAATTTTGTACCTTTTTTGATAATTTTACTAACTTCATGTATGTTTTTTGATAGTGGACAATATCTTGGTTCTAAATTGGAAAATAAACAATATAATGGACCATGAAAACAATTTTCCCGTGTGTACGCGTACGTGTAAAAGAATCAAATAACTATAATTAAAATGACCTGTTCAGAAATCTGTAATGAGTTTTATGCGACATATTCAATTAAATAATGCAAAAGAAATTCAAGATTGAGGCTAGGGATGACAACGGGTCGGGTCGGGTCAGGTACTAGAGGACCTGGACCCACTCCGTCCACTTCACGGGTCGGGTCGGGTCAGTATGATTATTTTTATTATTCTTATTAAATTTGAAATTACTTTAATATATAATATTACATATATTACTATAAAAATTTAATTAAAAATAATAATATATGTAAGAAAATATAATAATTATACATTTATAAGATTAATTATAAGTTTTTTTTTATCTTTTATTTTGCTTATTAATAAATATTATTCAAAAAAAAATCATTATAAATATTTACATATTAAATATAATATTAAATGTAAAAGAATTTAATTAATCATATGAAATAAATACTTAAAACATATATAAAATATATTTAAAAAAAATCGGCGGGCCGGAGATGGTACCCAGACTCGCCCGCCCATCACGGATCATGGGGCGGGGTGCCCCAAACGGCACGGATCGGGCCGGAGCGAGATTTTCATCCCTAATTGAGGCCGAATGTGTTGTAAATTGGATTAATTCTAATTTAATGGTACAGCGTAAATTCGTGTTAACGAATTATATAAACTTAATTTACGTGTCGTGTATATAATTATAACTTTTTGAATTTCTCAAATTCATTTATTGGTGAGTGAGAAATGGTGTTTGAAAGTTGAATGGGTGCTTTTATGCTTTAATGTTTATCCCACATTGAATAATATTCAATGTGAAAGGAAGTTTAAAAGTGTTTAACTTTTAATGAGTAGACATCAAGTGGGCTAGCGGGTATTGTGGGCTTTGTGTAAACGAAGCTCACGCGGGCTCTTGGACTTGGGTTCGCCAGTCCGCCTTCGGCGAAGCTGAGCGGATCCGAGCCCGGACCCGGTCCTGGGCTCTGGGCCTTGGGACTTGGGCAATTGGTCCGAATTGGCTGGTCCGATTGAGGTGGTCCGTGTGGGGTTCGGGTTCTGGCTCAACCCTGGTTTCTTTTTTGAACCTTCACGCACCTGTTAACTCCTGACCGTTTCGTAACGGCTGGCATCTGACCATTCAGACGTTTCCAAAACTTTTGAATTCAAACATGCAATGTATTTGCACGCTGAACCAGTCCAGGTTCGTGCTGACTATTGCTGCTGGTTTGAATGACTTTATAACAACTTTAAGGACGTCATAAATGGCAGCTATAACTAGCACTGTCAAAACGGGCCAGCCCGCTCCGGCCCGTCGCGGGCCGCCTCAAAACGGAGCGGGGTGGGCCTGGCCCGTTTCTACGCGGGCCTGAATATTCAAAGTCCGTGGCCCGCGGGCCAACGGGCCAGCCCGCGGGCTGAGGAGCCCAGAAGTAAAAAATTGCACAGATCAGATACAGAACAGAACCATTCCAGTCCAAAAGAAAAAATTAGCACAGAATAGAACCATTTCAAAGAAAGAACTGTATCAAATTAAAGAACAAGAACAGAACCATTCCAAAGATAAAAATACAAATTACAAACCAATCCAAAGTTATACAAATAACAACACCATTAGAAAAATCCAAAGTATGACTTGTTCGACTTGTTTCAGTATTTTCAAT
This sequence comes from Phtheirospermum japonicum, assembly GCA_014905375.1. Lineage (NCBI taxonomy): Eukaryota > Viridiplantae > Streptophyta > Magnoliopsida > Lamiales > Orobanchaceae > Phtheirospermum > Phtheirospermum japonicum. Next base: position 555,813 of record BMAC01000065.1, on the reverse strand, counting down.
CTTTTGTTTCTTTTTCGGTTTGACATTCGAGGCACTGGCGCTGCCCTCGTTTGGCACAAGTCGAGCCCCAGCATCATCACCATCAAGCTCAAGATCATTATTATTTGGATTTACTGTTTCCATACTGCAAAAGAAACAAAATAACCAAAAGATGAAAAAAACAAACTGAAAACTGTAACTTATGGCCAAAAAAAAAAAAAACTGAAGGGTTATGTAATTTTAATTTAAACCGAAAACTGTAAGAATTTTTCTGTATGAAGTCAGCCATCTATGAAGTTGAATAAGAAATTATGAAACATTGGAAATAGATGGTTTATAAAGTCTGCTTGAATAATATCCAAACAAACTTGACTTCATATCAATAATGTCAAACTAAAAATAGATGGTTTATAAAGTCTTTTCATTAAAATAATATCAAACTAGGAATGCATAATTGAAGACAAATTCAGGAACCCTTGACCAAACCAACTCTCAAGTATTCATCATGTTACCATTCTGCCAATTCCAATCATCAACGATAGAATCAGATTCTCTATATTATGGACATATATTAAAAATGTAACTTATTCTACATAAACTATCAGTAAAATCATGTGATTTAACATCAATTCAGGTATTTCAAAAATAAAAAGAAGAAGAATAAAATTCCTTAAAAAAAATAACCACTTGCCCTTTTGAATAAATAGACAACTGGAAGAACCGGAAGAAAAATCCTCAAACAAGAGTTACATGTAAAGTTCAGAGTTAAGTGGAGAACCTTATTAGCTTCCCTAAATTCCAAATACAAATGATATAAGCTTTTCAAATTAATACAAGATTTTTCTGGCAGTTAGAGTAAATATGCCCAAGGTAGAATTCTTTATCATTTAGGCCAAAACCAACAAGAAAAGCCTGTGAAACCACAATATCACCAAGTCCCACTTGAGGACGGAATGGTCCTTCCATTGAAACACCCCCCACATTTTCAGATTCAATAAAAATAAAAACAATGATTTTAAACTCATTCAAGATTGAGTTACAGAAGGTTACTGCAAATCAATAATAGAAAGTCGCAAGTTTGGACATCAAAACACAAGCAATTCACCAAATAAAGGTATATGCAGATAAAATTTACTAATTACTAATTAGGGTTTAAAAAATTTGAGAAAATTGGATTAAAACCAAACCTCATCAAATTCATACGGAGAGGATGCAGACAGTGGTGTGGCTGGTGGACTGGTGGCGGAAGCCGCTCAAGAGGATGCGAACTGTTGGTGGGCGGGCGACGCTCTTTCATGGTGGCAACGAATTAAAATGGTTTAAGAATTAGGGATTTAGAAATTGGAGACTGAGATGAAGTGCTAGTTTGTCTAGACTGGAGATTGGAGCGTGATGGGTGGCGAAGCGTTCACGGCGCCGGCGACAAAAGGAAGAAGACGCACGGCATCACGCTCACTCTCACTGGAGGCTGAAATATTAGGGTTGCGAGACGATGTGTGTGCGATCGAATATTTCTGTCTGAATTGCCTTTTTCTATTTTTTATTTAACAGCCTATTAATTAAAAAAAAAGCCCGCGGGCTTTGAGGAGCGGGCCAAATAGGCCCGCGATTGAACGGGCCTGCAGATCTTGGGTCCAAGACCGTCCGTTTGGGCGGGCCAATGGGCCGGCCCGCGGGCTTCGGCCCGTTTTGACAGTGCTAGCTATAACCCCTGATTTGAGCCCCTATAAAAGAGTGAGGCTCCTGCATTTGTTTTTGTACTTTCCATACACGAAAACACCTGAGACAAGCATACAACATACATACATTTCTGCATTTTCCGAACATAACTCAGTCCAGATTTTTTCAGTTCGCCGGAACCCTGGTACTTACGGTGCTGTAATATCAGGGACGAAGTCGTTTTATTTTTGGGAACGATTTGCCAAAACTGAAGGGCACTACCGGGGAAAATTCATTTTGCGGAAAGAGTGACCACTCTACTCGACTTTCATTTCGAAGATTCTGTTTATCTTTTTCTTCTATTCTTTTTCCAGTTTTTTTTTTGTGATTTCATTTACAGCCCTGCTCGAATCATTGTAATTATTCCAACAATCGCAAAATGAATTTGTATTTGTATTTTTTAATTTCTGTAATTTGTAATCACTACTGGGAAGATGTCAACCTCCAGCATTCCGACAACCTCGATTATTCCGGCCATCACTTCCACCGTTTCGGCGACGACCACTGCCCCTGCAGTCACGATCACTTCAACAATTGGCATGTCTTCGCCAAACATGAACACTACTCAAGCTGAGATCTTTCTCAACCCAGGAACCCTCGACTTCTTGCTCGAAACGCTGACGAAGCGTATGACCCAGTCGAACTCATCCACAGCTTCGGCTACTGGAACGAACCCTTTTGGGATAGGGACTTCGGTCCAAACGATGTCAGCTCCAGCTGTGACCCACCCCATTGAGATGACGGGAACTTCAGTTCCAAGTTTGTTTGCGACTGCTCCTCAAACAGATTCAACTGTTTTAAATACCCATTCAACGGGTTCGATGGGGATTTTTGTACCAATGATGAACGCGCCGGTGCACTCCTCACGAATCATGCCCACGGCGGCGGAGAAGCCTCCAAAATTCAATGGAGAAGGCTTCAAGAGGTGGCAACAAAAGATGCTGTTCTACCTCACGATGCTTGGTTTCGCTAACTTCGTGAAGGAAGACGAACCACCTACTCCGGACAAGGACGAGACTAGTTTTCATGTTCACGCTGCCTACGATAATTGGCACAATGGGAACTATTTGTGTAAAGGCTTTCTCTTGAGTAGCCTAGAAGATAATTTGAGTAACGTGTACTCGGATGTAAAGACCTCCAAGAAAATCTGGGAGGCACTTGAGAAGAAATACAGTTCCGACGAGGCTGGAACTAGGAAATTTGTAGTCACGAATTTCATGGACTACAAGATGATTGATTATCGCCCGGTTATGGAATAATTTCAAAAGTTCCAAATGCTGGTGAATGACGTCCACGCCGAGGGGATGATACTTCCGGATACTTTCACGGCTTCTGCCATGATTGATAAGCTTCCTCAAAGTTGGAAAGACTTCAAGACGTATCTCAAGCACAAGCGAAAGGTGATGTCTCTTGAAGATGTTATCTGGAAGGTGCGAATTGAGTCCGAAGTTCGAGTTCAGTACAAGAATTCGAAAAGTTCGGATTAACCTCGGGTGAACCTACTTGAACGAGGAGACAACTCGAAGAAGAGGCCGCGTCCTGGCAAATCAAAGCCTAAAGCTGCCTCTTCTAAGAAGTTCGAAGGCAATTGTTACAATTGCGGTTATCCTGGACACATGTCTAAGAACTGTCGCAAGCCTAAGCAGAAGAAGGCTAAGCCGAGTGCCCAACTAGCCGAGAGGGAGCTGACTAGTGATGACCTCGTTGCGGTTATCATTGAAGAAGCTAACATGATCGAGAACCGTGGTAAATGGTTCATCGACACTGCTGCTACCGCCCATGTGTGTGCTGATCGGAGCTTGTTCTCCAAATATCTTCCTTGTGAGGGAAGGAAGTTGAACATGGGAAATCAAGCTTCTTCGGAAGTTACTGGTACTGGTACGGTTTTCCTCAAAATGACTTTCGTCAAGGAGATCACTCTGAATGAGGTGCTGCACGTTTTGGACATCCGAAAGAACTTAGTCTCTGGTTCAATACTAGTTAGTCGTGGCTTTAGACTTGTATTTGAGGCTAATAAGTTTGTATTGTCTAAGTTTGGGACACCACTAGATAAGGGTTACCTTACAGATGGTTTGTCAAACTAAGTGTAATGGCTATACGCCCAAAACAAGTCATTAATAAAATTGCTTCTAATTCCTCTTACTTGAATGAGTGCTCTAACTTATGCCATTGTAGATTAGGCCACGTTAATCTAAATGAAATAAAATGTTTATCAAATTTCAATTTAATTAAGTTAAATTAATTTGTTAATAAAAGTAATTGTGAAATTTGTGTAGAAGCTAAAATGACTAAGTTGCCGTTCAAATTGGTAGAAATGAGCACGACACCTTTAGATTTTATTCACACGGATGTATGTGATTTAAAGTTTGTGTAAACTAGAGGTGGTAAAAAGTATTTTATTACTTTTATTGACGATTGCACAAGATACTATTACCTTTATCTTTTGAGAGGTAAAGATGAGGCTATTGAAGCTTTCAAAAACTTAAAAAATGAAGCCGAAAATCAACTTAACTGCAAAATCAAATCTATCCGGAGTGATAGAGGAGGGGAATACGTAGCTCCGTTTGAGGAGTTTTGCAACGAAAGTGGCATAATTCATCAAACTAGAGCTCCGTACTCACCTCAATCGAACGGAGTTGCAGAACGCAAGAATCGTACTTTGAAAGAGATGATGAATGCGTTGTTGATTAGTTCTGGGTTACCGCAGAAGATGTGGGGGAAAGTTGTTTTAACAGCTAACTATATCCTCCATAAAATTCCACTTAAAGGTAGGGACGAAACTCCCTACGAGTTTTGGAAAGGAAGGAAACCTTCTTATAAATAATTCAAAGTGTGGGGGTGTTTAGCGAAGGTAGAAGTGCCTCTACCAAAACAAGTGACAATCGGACCGGAAACGGTTGATTTTATCTTTATTGGTTATGCACTGAATAGTAGCGCCTATCGATTTATAATCCATAGGTCAGATGTTYYRGACATGAATGTMGGAACCACCATTGAGTCAAGGAATGCAATATTCTTTGAAGAYATCTATCCTTGTAAGGATAAAGCTGCTTCCAATTTAAACACTGGTAATACTGAAGGAACTACAAGTCACGAGCTTGTGGGGGTTGAACCAAAGTCTCGTAAACGACCCGGTTCAGAACTTGAAGCTCTAACTCCTAGACGGAGCACTCGAGCTAAAGTTGCTAAGGACTTCGGTCGTGACTATGTGGTTTTTCTCTTGGATGAAGAACCAAATTCACTGAAAGAAGCTTTCTCACGGACTGATAGTTCATTTTGGAAGGAAGCTGTACAAAGCGAGATCGATTCGATCATGCAGAACCATACGTGGATTCTGACTGATTTACCTGAAGGTTGTAAACCTTTAGGTAGTAAATGGATTCTGAAATGAAATTTCAGAGCTGATGGATCAATCGATAAGTATAAAACTCGTTTGGTTGTGAAAGGACTTCTCCAGAAGGAGGGTTATGATTTCTTTGACACATACTCTCATGTGACGAGAATTACCTCTATTCGGGTGCTTCTAGCGATTGCTGCTTTGCACAATCTTGAAATTCACCAAATGGATGTGAAAACAGCTTTTCTAAATGGCGATTTAGAAGAAGAAATTTATATGGAACAACCTGAAGGTTTTGTAAAACCTGGAAAAGAAAGAAATGTGTGCAAACTTGTTAAATCTTTGTATGGCTTGAAACAAGCACCTTTACAATGGCACTTGAAATTTGACGAAGTGATGATGTCAAATGGGTTCAAGATAAACGAGTGCGACAAATGTGTATACATTAAGAATACTAATGACAGATTTGTTATAGTATGTCTTTATGTAGATGATATGTTAATCATGGGTAGCAACCTACAAGTGATTAACGAGACAAAACTCATGCTAAAAATTTTTTTTGACATGAAGGATCTGGGAGTTGCTGACACTATTATTGGCATAAGAATCATAAGAACTCCAGATGGAATTGTCTTATCACAATCTCATTACATTGAAAAAGTGATCAAGAAATTCAATGCACGATAGTCTTCCAGCAAAGACACCTATGGAACTCGACGTTCACTTGAGTAAGAACAGAGGCGATCTTGTTGCTCAGAAGGACTATCCTAGGATCATTGGATGTTTGATGTAAATCTCTAACTGTACAAGACCTGATCTAGCTTGCTCGGTAAACAAACTGAGTCGATATACAAGCAACCCAAGTGGAGAACACTGGAAAGCGCTTGTGAGAGTTTTGAGATACTTAAAGTATACTCTAAACTTTGGACTACATTATGGTAGACTCCCAGGGTACTTGAAGGTTACTGTGATGCAAACTGGATATCCGACACTAAGGACTCTTTGTCTACAAGTGGATATGTGTTTGTAATAGGGGGAGGAGCTGTTTCTTGGAGATCCACTAAACATACATGTATAGCCCGATCCACCATGGAATCTGAGTTCATCGCTTCGGACAAAGCGGGTGACGAAGCAGAATGGCTTCGTAACTTTTTAGAAGACATTCCATATTGGGAGAAACTCGTGTCGCCGGTTATGCTTCACTGCGACAGTCAAGCTGCTATTGGAAGGGCAAGAAGTGGTTTTTATAACGGTAAGTCTCGACATATTCGTCGGAGACATAACACCGCGAGACATCTGTTATCGAGTGGGATTATCTCAGTTGACTACGTAAGGTCGATAGATAATCTAGCGGATCCATTCACTAAGAACATAGCTCGAGATCAGATGTACAAGTTGCTTGAAGAAATGGGAGTGAAATCCACATCTTAAAGATGATTGTAGTGGAAACCCAACCATGATGAGTGGAGATCCCACAAACTTGGTTCAATGGGAAAACTAAACTGCAAAAGTCTGGGTAAGTAAAACTCTACGACCTTATTCCTTAACGCAAAAGTAGAGTTTATAATCTGTCACGTGGTGAGGTTAAATCTCTGATTTTTAATGATTCTTGTGTAGGTCTTTGACTTGAGTAAGACAGAATGCTGTTTTGAAGAATCACCTATGTAAGCGAGAAGTGAGGTCCGCTTCTACTGAAGCTTATGAATCCAAAAAAGTTGTTCATGGACAGAAACGGACACAAACGTGAGAACGAAAGAATTTTGAGACCTTAGTGGGTTGGTACTATTGTCTAGTATACACAAAGGGGAATAGTTCAAGAATTATGTTCACTAATCCGCCGGTATGCTCGGTAGTATTAACTAAAGAGGGTTCAAGGCCACAGGCCACTTATCCCTATTCTCTATTGTCTCTTAAGGACTGAGCTATGTATTTGCATTCATGCATTTCGTTTTTAGAGTTTCTCACTCATGTGGGGGATTGTTGTAAATTGGATTAATTCTAATTTAACGGTACAGCGTAAATTCGTGTTAACGAATTATATAAACTTAATCTACGTGTCGTGTAGATAATTATAACTTTTTGAATTTTTCAAATTCATTCATTGGTGAGTGAGAAATGGTGTTTGGAAGTTGAATGGGTGCTTTTATACTTTAATATTTATCCCACATTGAATAATATTCAATGTGGAAGGGAGTTTAAAAGTGTTTAACTTTTAATGAGTGGACATCAAGTGGGCCAGCGGGTATTGTGGGCTTTGTGTAAACGAAGCTCATGCGGGCTCTTGGACTTGGGTTCGCCAGTTCGCCTTCGGCGGAGCCGAGCCCGGGCCCGGACCTGGACCTCGGACCTCGGTCCTGGGTCCTGGGCCTGGGCCTTGGGACTTGGGTCTTGGGCAAATTGTCCGAATTGGCTGGTCCGATTGGGGTTCGGGTTCTGGCTCAACCCTGGTTTCTTTTTTGAACCTTCACACACCTGTTAACTCCTGACCGTTTCGTAACGGCTAGCATCTAACCGTTCAGACGTTTCCAAAACTTTTGAATTCAAACATGCAATGTATTTGCACGCTGAACCAGTCCAGGTTCGTGCTGACTATTGCTGCTGGTTTGAATGACTTTATGACAACTTTAAGGACGTCATAAATAGCAGTTGTAACCCCTGATTTGAGCCCCTATATAAGAGTGAGGATCCTGCATTTGTTTTTGTACTTTCCATACACGAAAACACCTGAGACAAGCATACAACATACATACATTTCTGCATTTTCGGAATATAACTCAGTCCAGATTTTTTCAGTTCGCCGGAGCCCTGGTACTTACGGTACTGTAATATCAGGGACGAAGTCGTTTTATCTTTGGGAACGATTTGCCAAAAACGAAGGGCACTATCGGGGCAAATTCGTTTTGCGAAAAGTATGACCACTCGACTCGACTTTCATTTCAAAAATTCTGTTTATCTTTTTCTTCTTTTCTTTTTCCAGTTTTTTTTTTTGTAATTTCATTTACAGCCCTCCTCGAATCATTGTAATTATTCCAACAGAATGTTGACCACGCGTTTCATGGTTTATACAAACTAAATAATAATTTTTCTTGTTGGGAGTTCAAATAGTTGAAATATAATTTGTTTGTAAAATATTAAGAACCATACCTGGTTAATGAGGTTTGTTGGTTGTTTTATTATTTTGTATATCAAATCATGACTGTTTAATGAGTATTGTATTATTTCATTATGTTGTTGTGGATAAAATATTAATATTTGTGAATATGAGTATACTTGTACTCATGAGTGTGTGTATCTATATGTGTGTCTATATATATGTGTGTGTAGTTTGAATAAAAGATCTAACTAATATTTTTTTTTCATGTCTACGAATGCAATATTAATCTTAAATTGTATATCTTGATTTTTTTTTTAATTTTATATAATCTTCATGTAAAACATAGAACAAATGATAAATTATGAATATTTAGATTTTTAAGATATTAATTCAAATTGAATACAAATTAATAATAATAAAAAAAAAGTGTGGGACGCAATTTTTACGTGAGAAACGAAGAGTCAATAGATAAATAAAATATACCCCTTTTGTTTTCCCTCTTTTGTATCTCACGTCAAATACTCCCCCTTTCTTTTCTTCTCTTACTAGCACAATACCCGTGTGTAACATGGGTATTTAGTATTATAATATTTAATATAAAAATAAATAAATAAATATAAAATATATATATATATAAATGGTGTAAGGTTTTGATTTTTCAAGTATAAATTACAATATGATTTCAACCCTTTCACTATCATTAATTTACAATCGGTAATAATTATGGACATTTTATTATATTAAACCTAAGATCTTAGAACTTTTTTTATAAATTATTTACCTATTTATTTATTTAGGATTTTTTATTTTATTTTTATATTGGAATAAGAGATAAAATGGTGGGATGGAATTTAATCAGGATTTTTTATTTTATTTTTATATTGGGAATAAGAGATAAAATGAAAAATTATAGGTTTATTTATTATTTATTTTCAATTAGGTGGTGGGATGATATTTATTTAGAATAATTTTAATTTGTACGGTTGAAATATATACATTAAATATTTTATTTATAGAATTTTCGCTAATGTCCATATAATCTTTGAAAAAAAATTGTAAATATTTCTAATCAATATTTTATAAAATTTCATACTTTAAGTAATATGTATCAAATACCATGATTCAGGTTGATTGGGATATTTTTTTTAAAAACTAATGATTCCGCTATTATAAAACTCAATTTCACATCTCAAATCAATCATACACATAAATTAATCATGGATAAATCAAAACCAAAGTTTTTTTTAAAATATTATATGTTAACAATGATAAAGATATAATATAAAAATGAGTAGTATGAGTAAAGAGTCAGTGTTTTAAAATGCGTATTGCTCAACACTTTGCGTTTATTCCACATTGTTTAGCATAATATCGCGTAGCATGATATCATTGTGTGTTACGTGAACTATTTGAACACGTTATTATAATATTAAGAAAATTATTATATATATTTTTGAGTTATTTTACGTGAACTATTTGAACACGTTATTATAATATTAAGAAAATTATTATATATATTTTTTGAGTTATTTTGAATATAAAAATAATTATTTTTTTCTAAAAATATAACTTAATATATAATATCAACAAATAAAGTATAAGTTCCACCATATGAATTCATAAAATACAATAAAAAACAACAAATAATATAGAATTTTCTAATAGTATATATAATAAATTAATAAAATATAATAAAAAAATAACAAGTAATATAGAATTTTCTAATAGTATATATAATAAATATCTAGGACAAGTAATCAAATTGATTACAACGTCTCGCTTCCAATTAAAACTCAACCCAAATTCAAAAGAAAATATATGGTGATGGGTCGCTTCCTTCTATTAAAAAACAATGTATTATTTGTATACTTTATTAGATTTTAAAAATTTTGTGAAAACGAAAAGAAGGTGGGAAGAGTTTAAAAGAAAAAAAAATTAATAAAATTATTGGATTTTAAGAATACGACTTGCAATAGTTGATAGTTGGTGTGAAAAATAAAAGAACGTGGAACGAGTTTGAGAGAAAAAAAATTTAATACAAACAAATACGGCCGACACAAACCAAAAGAAAAAAAAAAATAGAGATATATATATATTTTGAGTTATTTTGAATATAAAAATAATTATTTTTTTCTCGAAAACATAACTTAATATATAATACCAACAAATAAAGTATAAGTTCCAACAATATGAATTCATAAAATACAATAAAAAACAACAAATAATATAAAATTTTCTAATAGTATATATAATAAATTAATAAAATACAATAAAAAAACAACAAGTAATATACAATTTTCTAGTATATATAATAAATATTTAGGAACTGGTAATCAAATCGATTAGAACCATTTATCAAATAATATAAATTAAAAACTGGTATGTTAAATCCATTAATACGAAACTATATTTATATAGAAACACCAACCAATTACACGATTTAAATTAAAAAATTAAAACTGTGGCACTTCCAAGAAAATATATGGTGACCGTTTCGCTTCCTTCTATTAAAACAAATAAAATATATGGTGATTATGATGTGGGTCGCTTCCTTCTATTAAAAAAGGTCTGTATACTTTATTGGATTTTAAGAATTGTGATATAGGGTGTGAAAAAGAAAAGAATATGAGTTTGGGAGAAAAAAAAATTAATAAAAAAATACGGCTTGATAGTTGTGAAAAAAACTTGGGAAAAGTTCGAGAGAAAAAAAAAATTAATAAAATGTATTATCTGTATACTTTATTGAATTTTAAGAATTGTGATGTTGCAGTTGATAGTTGGGTGTGAAAAAAAAAAAACTTGGGGAGTTTGAGAAAAAAAAAATTTAATAAAGAAAATACGGCTTGCAATCGTTGATAGTTGAGTGTGAAAAATAAAATAACGTGAGAAGAGTTTGAGAGAAAAAAAATTAATAAAAACAAATACGACTAAAAAAAACCAAAAGAAAAAATTTAGAGAGATATATTTTTGAGTTATTTTGAATATAAAAATAATTATTTTTTTCTCGAAAACATAACTTAATATATAATATCAACAAAGTATAAGTTCCAACAATATGAATTCATAAAATACAATAAAAAACAACAATAATATAGAATTTTCTAATTGTATATATAATAAATTAATAAAATACAATAAAACAACAACAAGTAATATACAATTTTCTAAGTATGTATAATAAATATTTATGAACAAGTAATCAAATTTCATAAAGAAACACCAACCAATTACACGATATAAATTAAAAAAAAATTAAAACGCACTTCCAATTAAAACTCAATCCAAATTCCAAAAGAAAATATACGATGACCGTGTGTTGGTTCCAATTAAAACTCAATCCAAATTTCAAAAAGAAAATATATGGTGACCGTCTCCCCTTCCTTCTATTAAAACAAAGAAAATATATGGTGATCATGATGTGGGTGGCTTGCTTCTATTAAAAAAATGTATTATCTGTATACTTTATTAGAGTTTAAAAATTGTGATATATTCCAGTTGATAGTTGAGTGTGAAAAAGAAAAGAGAGTGAGAATTAAAAAAATAATGTATTATCTGTATACTTTATTAGAGTTTAAAAATTGTGATATATTCCAGTTGATGGTTGAGTGTGAAAAAGAAAAGAAAGTGAGAAGAGTTTGAGAGAAAAAAAAATTAATAAAGAAAATACGGCTTGCAATAGTTGATAGTTGAGTGTGAAAAAGAAAAGAATGTGAGAAGAGTTTGAGAGAAAAAAAAATTAATAAAAACAAATACGGCTAACACAAAGCAAAAGAAAAAAAAAATTAGAAAGACACCGCATAGATTTCAAGTTGTATCCTTAAATAGTAAAATAAGGGGGATTGGCATGTTTTCATTTATTATTCTATTTATTCATTCTTATTCAAACTTCAAATGATATATAAAATATTTATAATTTATTGTTTGTTATTTGTTTTATATGAAAAAATATATCAAATTAATTATTCATTCACTATCTAATAATTTTAGATCAATATTACATTTCTAAAAATAAAATAAGAAAATAAGTTAATTTAGTTAGATTATTTCATTATAAAAATATATTTTTTATAATTTCATTATTAGTATTCAATATTGATTTTGAATTGTAGATTGTGAAAAAATAATTAATTTTATATATTTTTATATAAAATGGAGATCAACGAGTAAGTTTTGAACATTTAAACATTATTAAAAATTGAATTAAAAAAATAAAAAATGTAAAAATAAAACACTTCATGGAACAAAAAATTACTGTTTGACACTTCATAGAAGTGTT
>BMAC01000065.1:526969-543263 GCA_014905375.1 Phtheirospermum japonicum | reverse complement strand
TTTTTTATTCTATCTTTTTTATTAAAATTCTAAATAAAGTTTAAAATGTTCGTAACGGACTTTTTCGTTACTCTGTTTTATATAAAAATATATAAATTTATTTATTTTTTTACGATCTACAATTCAAAATCAATATTGCGTACCAAAAATATAATTATAAAAAAATATATTTTATAATAAATAATCTAACTAAATTAATTAATTTCTAATTTTATTTTTAGATATACAATATATATCTTAAACCGCAGATCGTGAATAAATAATAAACTTATTTTTTCAAGTAAAACGGGAAATAAACGAATAAGTTATGTATATTTACATATTTAGTTATTATTGAAATTGAAAAAAAAAGAACAAATGAAGTAGAAAAAATGAGCTAATGGTTGGAAGTTACTAAGTTACTATTTGTAAGGGTGGTTTGCGAACCTTTTTAATAAGAAACTGCTTTAACTGTAGCAAAAGCCAAGAACTGGCCCCATAAGGTCCAGTCTACATATGGGTGTACATGCTCACCGTTTGAAAACATTGGCCTAATCAAGATTCGCATAGTCGGTCAACGGTTTAGTCAAATCAGAATCGAACCACATGGTGGTTATTATTTCAGTTTGATCTATTTTCAAACCTTGAACTGTCAGCTTTTACCGTCAATTTGAAATACTTTTTAAAAAAGTCACCATTGGCCAAATCGGCGATTTGAACCACCAATTCAACCGTGAAAAAAGTGGTCGTTGGAGACTGTTTAAAATCAATGGTCTAGATTAATTGAGCGTTGATTAGCAACGGTCCAAATCAAGTGACCGTTGTCTCAAACGGCTGGTTTAAACCGAAATCGGCAGATTGGACCGCCGATTTTTTAACAATTATAAATACCCCTATTTCCCAACTCATTTTTCACACACCAAACCTTAATCTCTTCTATAATATCCCTATTCTACATTACTCTTACTTACAAATTTACTAAACTTCAATTATCAATCAAACCTTCATCAACTTCAAGTTTTAAGTTTAGTGTTTTATTTCTAAACATATTTCTTATTTTGTAGTTAATTCTAAATTTCTAATCCTACTTTAACCTACTACTCTTTCATATTTTATTTTAATTTACGTAAAAATGGCAAGTCGTGGCGCATCTGGTTCTATTAGAACTGGTAACCCTAGTAGAAGTGGTGATGACGATGATGAAATTGAGGGATTTCAGAATTTTTTGAAACAAGAAAAAAAAATTTATGGATGAGACGATCAGGTTACATGTTCGGTTCTAAACCTTATTGAAAATTTGAAACTTATCTAACAACGACACATGAGTATGAAGCTTATCTAACAACGATCATTTAATCTTATACATTTTTTAAAAAAAGATAATAAACATAGCAATTTAGCAAAAAAATGAATTTCAAAGTTTAAAAAAAAAAAAAAAAAGGTTCAAACCAGCGAACTGGCCAAATCGAACCGTGAACTAGCAGTTCAAAAACGCTGACAACCGGGCAGTTCCATGATCCAATTACGGTTCGAGCATCTATCACAAATCGAACCATCGGTTCGAACTGTGAACCGGTGGTACAAAACCGTCAGACATATCTAAATATGGACTATAAGTGTTATAAAAACTCGCCCTACTAGAATTTATTTTTAACCTCAGCTGTCAGACATAACTACATTACATACGGGCTATAAGTGTTATAAAAACACAGCCTACTAGAATCTATTTTTAACCCCAGCTGTCAGTGTTTTCCCTTATAATACTTTTATTTCTTTTGCTTCTTTTGTTTTTTTTTTTGCTTAAAATCACCACATCCTCATCTTTCTGTTTTCTAAATAAGTGGTTTTATCACATTAATTACCAATTTTGGTTCGTTTTCTTTTCTAGATTTCGTCATCTTGATGCGGTGTTTTGGTTTTTACGTCATCTCGTCGGTATATTTTATCGTGTGGACGATTCAAACATACAAATTTTTGATTTGACATAGATAACAAATTAAATAAGTGTCAGACAATTACAAAACTGGAATATTAGGTATTCTATTTACTATATAATCTTTAAAATTGTAAAGTTTAAGCTGATTTGTGATAATAATATTACATAGATATTTTGAGTTTGTCATATTTTATCCTTTATAATTTTTAGCATAGATTTGTATTTATGTTGCTTTCGCCGATTTGGCCCTTTTGAATTAATGAATAAAATTATTATTTGCTTTGAAAGAGAAGGAAAAAAAATCAAAAAAAATCACCCTACTCAAGCACCACTAATGGGCATTTTAGGACCACTTTTAGCTCAATCACAAGTTGTTACCATGCTACATGCATATGGTATGCCCCTAACAACCATATGCAACTCCAAATAAAAGAAACAAAAACCCTTTTTGCTTTTGGACTAGCACAAGAATATGCAATATAAGTGGTGTGCAAAGACTTGGTATCTTCTAATGGGCCCAAAGCTCTTTCGACATGTTGTGTTGGCATGCATGTCCATAGACAAATTCAATGTTCCATATGATTCTCAGAACTGTACAGAAAATTCTAGTACTCTAAGATGTCACTATATTGTGTCACTAATAGTAAAGAGATTTATATTTAAAAACTCGATACTTTTTAAGGAAGCTAGGACTTCAATTATTGAGGGCTAATATTGAACAATTTAAACAAATATGGTTAAAGAGTCCATGATCCAAAAGCCATTATAGTAATCTACTATATTATTAGTTAGGTAGTTTAGTTCATTGTATTACATACTCCATTATTATTATGTGCCAATTGATGTATATTTTCTAAATCGTAAATGAGAATTCAGTTTTTCTTTTCTTTTTTTTTTCTTCTGGTAATGAAAAAATATCATATCTAAGCCCACATATGTAGAACATCATGCCCACTAAACGTGGTTTAAGTTTGAAGCCAGCATTTGGGGAACCGAATTCATTGTGAATATTTCCACGCGTGAATTAGCAATTGGTTGATTGAGTTTAATAATCTACATTATAATCCATGGTAAAGAATGTCAATATGGTAGCTCAAATCGAATATTTGACTTTAATATGTATTATTATTAGTTAGACTTGTACATCTTGAAAGTTGAATAATACTACTAAGAATGATAATAATCACAATCACAATCATAATAATAGTTCTGATATATTCTCCATGATTACTCTTTTCTCATGCCTAAGATTGGCCATAAGAAGATAATCAGCTGGAAAAAGTACGGGTATTGAGAAATAGGACAATTCATTTACATACACTTGAAAACAAATAATATGATCAAATCAATCTAGGCTGTTACCCATATAGAAAAAATAATTGAACATGTGAAAAAATTAAATAAAAATAAGATTTGTAATCAATTAGAAAAAAAAATTAATAAAAAAGAGAGGCAAAACTAGAGATGCAACTTTCTATCAACAGAACCACTCACACGCACATTGTACATGTCTCGCCCTTTTCTTATGATCTAGGTTTCACATATATTAGAATTGAGAAAAAAATCTTAGGGAGGTCCTCAATTAATTTTTCAAATATGAACTGAATTGTTTCCAAGACTATTGAAATCTTGATTCCATACATGTCAAACTCAAAGAAGAGAGAGTATTCAAAAGCTTATTGGTAGTGCAAGGAACTGTGCCAGTTAGCACTAAATGCATGATCCAATATATCTCTAGATTATTTTAATTTATTTTTGTAAAAAAAAAAGTTGAATGAGTAGATAAATCTGTTTCAATTATTTCAAATTTTCAAGTAATGAAGGAATTTATTTGAATAGCTACTGAAAGTGAAATAGGAAATCTAAACGCTGTTTATGGAATTGTGGGATATATGAAGTGTTTTTTTATTTTTTTGTTGTTTTTTTTCTTTTGGAGCAAATACAAGAAATGAGGTTCAGTTCAAATCTCCTATTCCAACTATCTATCTTACCTGATGTTTAATTGGTAAATGTCACATGATAATTATATAATTAATATTATTTCCCGAACGAGGTAGTCCATTCATATAATTCATGTTGGAATAAACCCAAATGAATATTGTAGAAGGGCTACCCACTTCTTTGTCGGGTCTACAAGAAAAAACTTAGGTCCTGCTTGATTGAATTTATTGAAATTGTTTATAAATTATTCCATCACAATAAACTCTTTTAGGCTACTTGGTAAGAATAAAAAATAAGTTCCTAGTAGCTTATTCTACCTAATAAGCTCCTATTCAAAAAAAGTTACAACAGGAGAACGGCCCCCTGCCCCCTCACAGGTATATTCCCGAACTGCCCGCTCGTCCTTTCTCTCTGTGGCTATTTGTTATTTATAATTTCATTTTCTATTTCAGTAAAAATAATGCAAGCACGCATGGTCGCTAAGAAGAAAAAAGCCGCGGGTGAAGGTCAAAGGATCCCCCTAGGTGAAACTGCCAGAGCTTCTACTTCTCCTCCTTCAGAAGCGGTTGTACTTTAGCACCTCCCAGTGGTCAGCCCCAGATACAAACCAGGGCTTCTCAGTCTGACGTGGTACACACAAGAACGGTGAGGAAGAATCCAGAGCTGGTTAGGGAGGCTGCGCCTGAGCTTACGACTCAAGTTCCTACAGACTTACCCCCCGTGGATTCCGAAAGTGAGCCTCTGCTACAGACTCGAAAATGGAGGCGATCTGAAACTCGGGCCATCCCTGAAGCCATCCTGCAAGTTCCTCCTTATCCTAACCAATCTCTCTTTAATTGGTCCATTTTGAACTGCCCTGGGGAGGTAGCGAGACAGTTCATGATGGGGCTAGCTCCCACAGCCGACCGCCGCGTTGTGGATAAGATGTCCGATCCTGAGCTGCTTGAATTTTACTGTAAAGCGGAGGCACAGGTAAGAATTTCTTTACTTGTTATATCCTTAGTCTCTTCAGGTTCCTTACTTATCCTTTTCTCTTTTCAGGCCGTGGTGGGAAGGGTGTCTTTGCTGGCTCGGGCCCGGGGCTCCCTATTGCAAGCCGACCTGAAAAAGGAGAATGAAACCCTGATAGAGCAGAAGCAAGAGTTATCCTCCAGATTCCAGGATGCCCAGGTCAAGTTGCAGGCCTCTGAAGCGGAGGTAGAGCTGTTGAAGGCAGAGCTGGAATCAGCACGACTGGAGCTTCGTGAAGCCAATGAGTCAGAGGGTAAACAGCGTGCTCTGGCCATTCTCCGGGAGCAAGAGCTCAAAGACAAGGTTCAGCGAGCTCGGGTCGAAGGAGAGGTGGACGGAGAGAGCAGAGGTCGTACTGAGGGGCGGGCAGAAGGCCGGCTTGAATTGCTCAACTCCGAGGAAGGGCTGCGCCTGATCCAGCTGACCCGAGAGACCACTCGTCGAGCCTTCCTGGGATCGATCGAGCTGTACGACATCCTGGTCCCCGAGGTTGAGGTGTACTACCATTTGGGTTTGGATGCTCAGGCCAAGTGGTTAAGCGAGAATCCTTCCGCTCTTTTTGCCCGCTCTGTCCCCCTCGAAACTCCTCCTGAACCCACGAGCTTCTATCACGTTGCCGAGGATGACCGCCTACATCAGTTGGATTTTGCTCTTCTTCCTCGAGCTCTTCCCCCCCTCCAGATCAGTCGTTGGCCATAGTTGTGGCAACGGCTGTAAATTCCCCCACTTTCGCCAATTTGGGAGAGTTACCAGGTGCTGCTCAGTTCGAGAAGGACTTTGGGGAGGTTTCCCAGGCTAAGGATCCGGAAGAGATGACAGCGGCGGACTATGAAGTTTAGTTCAGGATGTCTGGTGACTTGGCTTTTGTAATTGTATCTGCTTATTCTGATGACAGATCTGTAGTTTTGCCTGTGTGGCTGATCTGTTCCCTTTATGAACTTGTACTGAACTCATCTTCTGATTTATGATAATGAACTTTTGTCTTGTAGTAACTCTTGATATTCTAGGGTTTCCTTATTTTTCGGAAACCCTAGTACTATTTATTCTCTGGCACGTGCCTGGCTTCCTTTATATATGGGTAGGTATGAACCATCTTTCTTCAATTATCTGAGATGGCTTCCTCCCCTCTTCTTGAAGAACTAGATATTGTGAAACGGAAAAATATCTCCTTGGTCGTTGAAAACTTCAAGCTTTCTGACAAGCTGAACATGCTAAGAGAGAAAATTGGCTATATTTACCGCCTTCTGGAGAGGAAGAGGCAGAAGAAGCGCCACTACAAAAGGGAGTGGGCTGAGCTCCGTTAAGTTAATCTTCAGCTACAGGAAGAGAAAGCTGATCTGACGGAGTCAGTGGCCCATCTGACCGTCGCTGCCGGCGAGGCGCATGCTCTTTCCGAGCGAGCCAACAAGTATCGCCAGCGTTTTCACGAAACAGAGCGTGAGTTATGGCGAGTTCGCCGAGCTCTGGCCTCAGATCGTAGAGCCCCCCATGGATGAACACTGTATTTATCTTTTTGTTTCCTGCATTTGTAATCAAATTTGCCAACCTTCGTAGAAGGTGTGCGCAATCTACTTTTTGTATTACCAGAAAAAAGATGAATGAAAATACCCTTTTTCCATAAGAATTTTAGTTTTTGGTTTTTGCTTCTCAAATCGTGAGAATTAAGGATTTTAGTTTTAACCAGTCCTGGTTTTTTGGTTTCATTGTCAGATATGTTTTTAAGCTTAGCGATTTAAATCGAACCTTATCCTACAAGCTTCTTGCTCTAAGCCACCCCGATCTTTTAGCTAGCCTTGACTTCATTTGGCAATCAATTCGGGAAATACCTTGGGCTTCCGCTTTTAGCCAATCCTGACTTGAGCTGACAATCAGGTCGGGAAATTGGGGCATCCACCCTTAGCCAATCCTGGCTTGAACTGACAATCAGGTCAGGAAATTGGGGCATCCGCCTTTATCCAATCCTGGCTTGAACTGACAATCGGTTCAGGCAAATGGGGCATCCGTCCTTAAACTGACAATCGGTTCAGGCAAATGGGGCATTCGCCCTTAGCCAATTCTGGCTTAAACTGACAATCAGGTCAGACAAGTGGGGCATCCGTCCTTAAACTGACAATCAGGTCAGGCAAATGAGAAATCCGCCCTTAGCCAATTCTGGTTTAAACTGACAATCAGGTCAGGCAAAGTGGGGCATCCGCCTTAAACTGACAATCATGTCAGGCAAATGGGGTATCCGCTCTTAGCCAATCCTGGCTTAAACTGACAATCAGGTCAGGAAAAGTGGGGCATCCGCCCTTGTGGCCAATCTCACGTCTTAACTCGATCGATTTTCCACGGACGGTGTCAATTGTTTCAACCCAAAAATATTCTACGTCCAAAATAACGCCTCAAACCTGGACCTCTTTCTGACCTGCACAGCACAACACGTTAGAAAGGACCACCGGTGATTTTCCGGTGGAAACCTCTCCGATGCTTAAGTCAGAAAGCGTATGATGTGTTTTCCAGGAAAGAAAGAAAGAATGCACAAAAAATGACATACCATCCCCAGTCTTGAGGCTGAGGTATTTATAGTTTTGCCAGTGGGGACCCCAGCCGGGGTCTCGGAGCACAGACCGCGAATCAGGGGCCGTTTGTGTAACCAATTCTGACAAGTGGTCTCACTTGTCTCCTCCCAGGCGTTTAAGGAATCAGGTCTTCCTTAGTCCTGCTCTTCCCTTACATTTATCTTCTAGCCCAGGAAATCTGCTCTGGTTTAGCCCTGTTCTCTGAGGGTATTCCATTTGTTCCTTCAGGAGAGGTCTGGAGACCAGCCCTGTCTTAGGCTGGTCTTCTGGCGATTGTTCCATAAGGGACTCAGCTCAAATCAAGCTTATCCTGACCTCTCCAAGAGGTAAATTTCGGACCTTTCTCCAGGGGTGAACTAGTTAGAAAGCTACCGGTTACCACAATCCAGCTCTAGCTATGCTCCCCAGTTTTTCTTTCGGTAACGCTGAATCAGATCTACCCCAATCCAGATATACTATTTATGCCACATCATTATTATTTTGGTATTTTTAATGAATATTACTCTTTTTCAAATCCCGCATAATACGTGTGTGTCTGATTTGCATGTTTCGTTTGACAAATAAAAAGTTCTGGTGTTCGGTTGCTTAGGTTTCATCCGAGCCTAATATCTACTTAATTTAATATTTTGCTTTCATCATATCTCACCTAATTGAATCTTTTCATTTTATTATATTTTTCCCAATTTAATATTTTTCTTTTATTATATTTTGTCTAATTCAATATCTTCCTTTTATTATATTTTGTCTAATTCAATATCTTCCTTTTATTCTCCTAATATAAAAATACAATTAAGTCATATAAAATTAGTAAAAAAAGATATAAGTTAGTTATTTTAATTAAAATATAAATTACATAAGATATAATTTTAATTAAAAAAATATATGAAATTATTAAATAAGTAGTGTTTATAATAAAAGTTAATATAATTTTAATTTTGTGATTTTAAATATTCTATATAGGTAAATTAAGATTTATTTGAAATAATCTAAGTATGTAACTAAATATTTGTAATGAACTGAATCTAACATAAAACCATAAAATTATATAATAATAATAATAAATTATTATTATTATTATTAAATATTGATTAGACATCGGTACAATGCGACACGAGTTGAGAGTATGACATTCATTTAGGTTTTCAAAGTATGTAAGTAAGATTATTAACGAATTTAATCTAAATATTAAAATAAAAAATAACGTAATAATAATTAATAAATAGAGATTAGGCACGAGTTTAGTATGTGACTTCTTTTGAATTTTTATAAGTATGTAAATAAAATTATTAACGAGTTGAATCTAAACACGAAAATAAAAATTTAATAATATAATAATTAATAAATAAATTAGACATGTACAAGACAAGGGTTGAGAATACATCATTTGAAATTTCCATTTTATATAAGAATTTTTAATTATCACAAATATCTTTTATATTTATTTTTTGATAAACCCCGTGTAATACACGGGTATTAAACTAGTGTGTATATATATATATATATATAGAGAGAGAGAGAGAGAGAGAGAGAGAGAAACAAGTGTAAGCAAGATGTTTGGTTGTGTCTAATATAATATAATGGATGAAACGAAATTAATTCTATAATTAATTAGTCTTTGTCCTCGTAGGTTCGATTCATGGCGACCACGTTTAAAAACTTTTGTCATTTCACCATTTTATTAATAGTCTTTATATTACATTAACAAGGTGTCTTCAACAATGTGGTCGTGCCGGAGTGGTTATCGGGCATGACTAGAAATCATGTGGGCAGGTTCGAATCCTGCCGACCACGATTTTTGCCTTGGTTCATATATTCTTTTTGTTTTATTCTCTTTACAAGAAGTTATTTATTGTATGAGAAGTAAATAAAATCATGAAAGTAGACTTAGACAATAAAACGGAAATGACTATGGTCATGCCTCCCACCTCACGTGCATTTACATCCATCCATCTTTGAATATTATAACTTTAAATTGATCCAACGGTTGATAATATGTGAGTAAGTAGAATTTCTGATTAAGTGAGGAATGGTACCTTCACGGCACCGTAGAAGTCCTCAAAACTAGGATATCGGTACTTAGGAAGATAAGGGCAGTTTCGGATTATGAGGAATTCTGATGATAAGATGTAATAAACGTAAATAAACTTCTTTTAGTTTATAAAAATAACAAACAAACAAAAAAAAAACTCTACTATATTAGATCTTGGAAGGTGAAAATTGATGAAATAGAAAGGTAGCTCAATTGATTCTCTTTCTTCGCTCCACGAGCATTTCGATCTCCTGTTTTATATATTATACGTAGTACAAACGTGATACATTTTCACTTTAAAAATATTTAAAAACAGTAGTTGATATGATTGATTTTTTACTTATATTTTCATATTAGGAACAATTGTTAAATAAAGCATAAGAATTTTTTTTTTGTTATCAAATATCAAAATTAATCATACAGATTGTCAAATATTTTAATTCTAAATATACAATTACAAGGTTACCCTCCCGATTATTAATATATATAATATTAATAATTATACAAATTGTCAAATATTTCAATCCTAAATACCCAATTATTAATATTCACTACCACTACCCAATTCTACCACCGTCCGCCGCCAAAGTAAATTTCTTTTTTTTTACCTTTTCGAATATAATGTATGAAAATTTACTGTAAAGTAAAATAATTTTCTTACTTTTTTGGATATAAAATAAGAATTTGTCTACTTTTGAGGACATAAAATGAGATATATCACTACAATACTTTTTATTTTTATTTTTACTTTTTTGGACACAAAGTGGTAATTTTTCTTGATTTATATGATATAAAATAAGAATTGTTCGTACATTTGCAAGATAAAATAAATAATTGTGTTTAATAAGTAAGAGATACATTACAATATTTACATATCAAGCAAGAAAGTTTTGCACTCGAGTAAATAATTTTTGTCATCAAGTAGGTTCTTTTTGGACATTAAGTAAGAATTTGTGACTTTTGGTAAAAATTCGGATATATAGTAAGAAATATTTTCCGTTGGCCATATTTCTTTTTGAATATTAATTAAGTTTAGCACGTCGTAAGAAATTTCAGGCATATTTTAAGAAATTATAACATATAGTAAGAAATTCTTTTGCCAATATAAGTTTTTATAAAATAAAAAAATTCGTCGGAAATTTTTTCAACCACTGGTAGCGGCAGCTACCTTTGCCCAATATATTATTATCATTATTGTTGTTGTTGTATATATTATTATTATTATTATTATTATTATTATTATTATTATTATTATTATTATTATTATTATTATTATTATTATTATTATATTTATTATTATTTATTATTGATATAATTTTATTAGTTTTTTTCGTAGTGAGGGTATTTTGGTATATTCATGTCATAATTTCAGAGTATTTGACAAAAATGAGAGATTGTTTTACTTAAAATTGAATTTAAAACTAATCGATAAATAAATCTCCATTTGGAGAATTATTTGATAATTTCCCTGCAAATTCTACTCTTCTTTTAATACTAATGACTCGTTAATTGAATTTAATTAAACATGAGCACATAAAAAGTGTATAAAAACATGTATGAAAATGCCTTATATTATGAGAGTAAAAAAAGGAAACAAAAGTGTGTCACATGGTAGTATGATATTCTAATATGAAAAAAATATTATTTGCCTCCCAAATTATACCACACTTTGTATCCTAATATTTTATTTTGTATGTTTTATCTCCTAAACTATTCATTTTTTTACACATATTTCCTAATGGCAGATATTAGTACAAACAATCCACCGGAGATAGGCACGTGATTTTCACGTGAGACTTGCATGGGTATATCGCCATTTCATTTTGGATTATTTTTAATCTAATAATCAAAAACAAAAATTTGAAAAAAAAAATGCAAAATACGAAGAAGAAAATATCAAGAAAATCTTTACTAAAAACAAAAAAAAAGCAACAAAATCAGATACTCTAAAATCAGATAGAATATAATAAAATTATAATTAATTTCTAAAATATTTATTTTAAAGACATTGAAGAATAAATTGGCGATAGTTATAAAATAAATGAAGTAAATATATAAAATTAACTCAAAATAGTTGTTCATCTACTGAAAGTTGATAATAAAACAATAAAAAAGATTAGAAAAGTTATAAAATATAATAAAATAAATCTTAATATATTTTGAAAACGGAAAGTAATATACTTAATTAAAGTTAAATTCTAAATAATTATCTCCTAAATCTATAAAATAAAGAATATATAAATATTTAAAAATATAAAGTACTACAAAATGAACAAAGAAAAACACCAAATAAATGAGTCGTCGTATTAAAAATTTAATTGAGGGTTTTTGTAGTCTATTTCGTTATAGTTAATATTTATAGAATCGGCTCGCTACTGAGTTGGGATAGCCACTGAGTAATCGAGTTAACCATCAAGTCATCGAGTCAACTGACGAACCTGATAATAAATTAGAATTTATATATATTTAAGTTTATACAAAAATAACTTTAAAACTTAGAGTAATAAGTTATTTATGTGTGGATTTCTGACATTAAATACTTAAAATCATAGTAATTAGTCACAAATTATTAATATACAAATGTTCATAAATAATTATTTAGTTACAGTTTTTAAAACAATTTATTGAATTCTTTATATTATGCGATTATATAATTGTTTTCTTGTTCTGCCCACGTATAGTTTTGATTTCAGTTTTTAATCAAATAATTTTATAAATATTAATTTTCGCATATGTTCTAATTTACTATTAATGATATGATTTTTTTTAATTATTTTTGGGAAAGCAAAAAAAGAAAAAGAGAAAATGGATTATTGTCAAGTTTGTGACACGTTTTGGGTCAAAGTTTGGATCATCCGAATTTTAGCCGAGTCACGTATAGAAAATTGAAAGATATGACTCTATTAGTTTGTCCTCGTATGGTCGAGTCTGGTCAAAAAATAAGATTATGGAATAAAGTATAAGTTCTTATTACCGATTATAATTTTTATTTTTTCTTTTGTCTTCGTTCCCTCAATTTTATGGTTGTACTTATATTATTTTTTTTCCCCGTAACAAACTTATTAAATAATTTCTTAAGATTAAATTATAAATTTTTACAATTTTGTTATTCATTTTATTGTTTTCCGATCCTATTTATATTTTTATATTTCTTGTAATTTCTTATTTTGAATTTTCTTTTCTTTAGATTAGTTAATAATCTTCTACAATTTAATGGTATATTTTTTTGTAGCCATGAATTTATATTTAATTTAATAATATTAGTAAATTTTTTTGCTTATTTTTCATTTTTAGGATTTATTAATTAAATATTCTTAATTTGATTATAATTTTTTATATTTTATTTATGAAAAATCAATTTTATTTGATATCATTTGACATATTTATATTTTGATTTTACTTTTTCGAGTTTTGCAGGTTTATAAACTAATTATTTAGATTTATTTATAGATTTTATATTATCTTAGATTTATGTTTTATATTTTATATTTATATTTCTTATATATATATATATATATATATATATATATATATAATTAATTTTATTTTTGTTCCAATTTTGTTTTATGTTTTTCTTGATTTTATTTTTCATTTTTAGATTAATAATAATCCTCTAGAATTTAATTATGAACTTTTATAGTTAATTTAAATTAATTTTCAAGTTTTTCTTTAATTTTATTCTATTATAGAATTTTTTTTATTTCATATTTATTAAATAAATAAACATTATTTAATTATACGTTCTCATCTTGTATCTAGATGGTTTTATTAATATTCTCAATTCTATTTCACATTATTCGAAAATATTTATATTTTATTTTTACTTTTTTGGGTTTTTCAAATTTATTAACTAATTATTTATATTTATTTATAATTTTTTATATTCACTTTATATAAACTCTTATATTTTATGTTTTCTTCATATTTTTTATATTTTTTCTATTTTTTTTCAGATTTTATTTTGCGATTATACATATTTTTTCTATATATTTAATATTCTCTTTACAAATATCATAATCAAAAAAAAATTGCATAAATAATCATATAAATAATAAATATGCGTTATTATAAATAGTAAGTGAAGTGGGCAGCAAAATTTTGAGAAACATATTTAGATAGGCTTAGCCTTTATGTGTGTGTGTGTGTATATATAGAGAGATCTTCCTCTTTTGTTTTTTTTCCTTGTGGTGTTTTGGGGGACTTGGTTTAATGAATCCGAGTTTTATTTTTTCTATATATTTAATATTCTCTTTACAAATATCATAATCAAAAAAAAATTGCATAAATAATCATATAAATAATAAATATGCGTTATTATAAATAGTAAGTGAAGTGGGCAGCAAAATTTTGAGAAACATATTTAGATAGGCTTAGCCTTTATGTGTGTGTGTGTGTATATATAGAGAGATCTTCCTCTTTTGTTTTTTTTCCTTGTGGTGTTTTGGGGGACTTGGTTTAATGAATCCGAGTTTTATTTTTCTTTCTTTATTTATAAAATTGATTTTTTAGTTGTTTATTTTTTATTTCTTATCTCCTTATTTGTAAAAAAATTAGTGAAATACAATTTTACCCAGACTACCTGGGGTCACATGGGTGGGCTCCACCGACAATTTCCACTGGAAATGGGTTGTGGTAGGTTAGGTGTAAGAAACGCACAGTTTATGTGGCGAAATATATAAAATAAAAGTTTAGTAGACAAAGTATCACATTGAGTGCAGTTTAAAAAGGTAAAAAAGTATGTTTCTTTTTTAATAATGATGTGTATAAAAAGAACATCATAGTAAAAAATGGGAATATTTTTTTACCTCAAAATAAATCATTTTTTTTACTTGACCCCCCTATACTTTTTTTTCTTGACAAATTACTTCTTGAACTACACGAAACTAACAAATTACCTCCTATTTTGAAATTCCATTAGAAAAGGCTTACGGAGACAAGTCAACCATATTTTCAGACATTGAACTACACGAAACTGACAAATTGCTCCCTATTTTGAAATTCTGGCGAAAAAGGTTTGCAAAGACTGGTCAACCCATATTTTTGGACATTCACACACCTCATCTCCAACACCATCATGTTCACCACATTTTTGCAACTAAAAATAACATATTTCAGCTCAATAGGAGTCTGTTTGCTCTACTAAATTGCTTTTTGAAAAAATAATTATTTTGCCAACTTTCGATCGACTTTTCGGCCAAATTCGACTTCTGTTGAACCTGAGTCCCATTCGGTTCCTTTTATTTTTATGGTTCAACCTGTAATTGTTATTATGAGTCGTAAGAATGTATTGAACATGATGGTGCTGAAGGTGAGACATATGGCAAGAATCTTTTTCATCCTGGGTTGGTCAGAATATTCATCCTCTGTGTGAGTGAAAGAAAAAAACCAAAATATAATAAGATACGATTAAAAAAAAATAATAATAGGTGATATTAGCCATTCAGTTTTTCAAAAAATGCTTTTAGGAAAGACGGTGCTACTTAGTCATTTGAAAAAAAATGACTGGAACTTTTTCGAATACATAAACAATAACAACAAAACAGACAATTTGATTCAAAAATATCTGAAAACCTTGTTTTTAAAACCAAAGATTCATGCCTCTAAAAAATACTTATAAAATATTTTATGTTAATCTCAAATATAAAATATTGATATGGATAAAAAATAAACAGTATCATGCAGTTTTTCATAAAATAAAATTTATTAATTATTGAGTTAGTATTGATAAACTCTCCTTCAATATAGATAGTTCTTCTAAATTACTCACCATCATTTATAAAATTCATGAATTTGGCTAAAATAATTTCAATAGAATCTGATTGTAATAAAATGAACATGGAATAATTCTATTAAATTATGCTATTTTTCTTTTTTTTAAAAACTATCAACTAAGAATAATAAAAGGAAAAAAAAAAGAATTTAACTATGGGCTATGGTGGCTCCACCCAACTAGATGATCTTTGAAAGTTTTTAAGTCAAAATCTCAACATATGATGTCAGTTTCTGATAGTTATGAAGGCAACTTATCAAAAAAGAAAAAGTTTAGAGATTAAATAAGACAAAAAATTGTTGGGGGAATTTTAAATCTTACACACGAACGGAGAAAAAAAAAAAAAAAAAAAAAAAAAAAAAAAAAAAGGTTTAGAGCATCTTTAGCCCAAGACTCGATCCCTCCCCATCTTTTCAATTCTCAATATTCCACATCACTAAAATCTCGTCCATATCACCAAAATTATTTCTCTCTTTTATTTCCCTCCCCAACCCCTTTTATCTCATTTATCCTTCATACTACTAAACCTGTCACACATGTTCCCAACAATTTTATTTCTTATTTTTTATATTCCAATACTATTTATATTTTATCTATTAAACCTATTTAAACTATTTAATCTATTAAACCTAGTAAATCTACTTAATCATAAATTTATGATTAAATCTATGATTCTATTATAATAATAAATTTATTGTAAATAAATAAAACTTTCTTTATTGGATAAGATAAGAATCATGATGAGATTTTTTGGATGATGTGGAGATTTTGGATAAATAATTTTTTTTTTAGATAAGATATTATGTTTTATTTTATTTATATATCTATTATTAATTTTCTTAATTATAATAATATTTATGAGTACTTCAAAATTTTAATTAATAATAAATTTTATTTTTTTAGATGTGAAAAGTTATTTATTACAATATATTCTTTGTGTCAATTATATATATATATATATATATATATATATATATATATATATATATGTGTGTGTGGTGTGTGTGTGTGTGTGTGTGTGTGTGTCAAATACTTGGGTGAGACCGCCTCTTATAGTATGAGGACCA
>BMAC01000065.1:511953-526944 GCA_014905375.1 Phtheirospermum japonicum | reverse complement strand
TTAAACTATTTAATCTATTAAACCTAGTAAATCTACTTAATCATAAATTTATGATTAAATCTATGATTCTATTATAATAATAAATTTATTGTAAATAAATAAAACTTTCTTTATTGGATAAGATAAGAATCATGATGAGATTTTTTGGATGATGTGGAGATTTTGGATAAATAATTTTTTTTTTAGATAAGATATTATGTTTTATTTTATTTATATATCTATTATTAATTTTCTTAATTATAATAATATTTATGAGTACTTCAAAATTTTAATTAATAATAAATTTTATTTTTTTAGATGTGAAAAGTTATTTATTACAATATATTCTTTGTGTCAATTATATATATATATATATATATATATATATATATATATATATATATGTGTGTGTGTGTGTGTGTGTGTGTGTGTGTGTGTGTCAAATACTTGGGTGAGACCGCCTCTTATAGTATGAGACCCATTATTTTATCATTCTAATTTATCATATCTATTTACAGCCCCGACCCATTCACCCACCCACCTGCCCCCTAACCCCAACTATATTAAAAAAAAAAAAAAAAAAACTACTGTCATTTCTCCTGCACCAGTCACCGCCGACCACCGTCGTCCGGGCAGCCACTGTCCTCGGCGACGAAAAAAAATAAAGATTATATCACTTGAATCATCTCGACTCTCTCATTGTATATTCGAAATCAGATTTACGATTCGATGTTTCGATCTTTGTAGATTGGATGTCAAATTTTATGAATTGTTAACGTTGACCTCAGATCTGCGACGTTTCATCGGGCCAATTCTGGATCCAAAATTACCGCTCAACTCGTTATGTTTCAATCTATGATATTTCTGATTTATATTTTTTTAAATCGGTTCAAAAATCAGCACCAACGACGTTATGCCTTTTTTTTCTCTTTTTTTTTTCTTTCATCCCTCTCTCTCTCTCTCAACAGTTGTGATTTTTGGGCTACAGTGTGCGTGTTGATGTGTGTGTGCATGTGTGTTGCTGGTGAAGTGTTGTGTCAGTGATGTGTGTGCAGGAGCCGAAATATTTTTATAAACTTATTTTGTATTAATGTGACTTTTGCAAATGATTTTATGAATCTGCAAGTGGTGTGGGCAGATTTTGAGTGGTGAGGTGTTGGAGTGGGTAGCTGAGGGTGTGCGTGCAGGTGTACTTGATTCAGAAATGAGTCTATGGTTAAAAGTATTAGAAAAGATATTAAAAGTATCACAGAACACACTTATTTTTGCATCACAAAAGTAGTATGAATTTGTACAATATCTGATCAAGTATCACAAAATATATTAAAAGTATCAGAAAAGATATTAAAAGTATAACAAAATACACTTATTTGTGTATCACAAAAGTAGTATGAATTTTTACAATATCTGATCAAGTAAAAAATATATTGAAAGTATTAGAAAAGATATTAAAAGTATCACATAACACACTTATTTTTTGTATCACAAAAGTAGTATGAATTTTTACAATATCTGATTAAGTATCACGAAATATATTAAAAGTATCAGAAAAGCTATTAAAAGTATCACAAAACACACTTATTTGTGTAACAAAAGTAGTATGAATTTTTATAATATCTGATCAAGTATCACAAAATATATTAAAAGTATTAGAAAAGATATTAAGAGTATCACAGAACACACTTATTTGTGTATCACAAAAGTATGAATTTTACAAGATTTAATCAAGTATCACAAAATATATTAAAAGTATCGGAAAATATATATTAAAAGTATCATTGAACAAACATATTACAAAATGTAGTACAATGTACACGTATAAAATATAAAATATAACATGTGTTACTTTTACTCGATTTTGTGATACTTTTTGTTGAATTTGTGATACTTTTAGTTTTTAATTTTTTGTTAAACTTGTAATACTTTTAGTTGGTTTTGCAATACTAAAAACTGAGCAGATTTTGGAAAAAATTTCCAGTGATTTTTTTTCTTGAATTGGCAGTATTGTAGACGAGTTGAGAAGTAGCAATTGAGCGAAGTTTTTGGCCGATAAATCGTTGTAAATCTGAGGTCAAAGTTGATAATTTTGTAATTTTGACATCAGATTAATGGTGATTGGATTATCAAATCGTATTTTCAATTTTGAATTTAGAATGAGGGAAACGAGACGGTTCAAATGGTATAAAATATGTTAAAAAAATTACCGGTAAAAAATGGCAGCGGTGGCCGGTGGCGACCGTCAACAAGCGGCAATGAAGATGGTAAAATGGCCGACGGCCGGTGGGTTATTTTTCCTGGGTCCGGGGGTGGGCAGTGGGGTTAGGTCCGATTTTTGGGTGGACTGGGTCCTGGTCCGTGGGTGAGCAACAATTTAGATACGAGTCAATTTAGAAAATGGAAAAATATGATCTCATTTTATGAGACTGGTCTCATAGGAGACCTACTCTCTCTATATATATAACACATGCAAACAAATCAAAACAAAACAAAAAAGAAAGAAGCTTCAATTGATAAAATGAAGGAAAAGAAAAAAAAAGAAAAAATCAAAAGCTGCGGAGATGGGCCCCACGGCCTCACCTCCCATCCGGCGCCCTCCTTATTGGCCAGGGGCGTCAGATGCCGCCCCACGTCCTTTCTCCCCTTCTTCCCCCTCCATCGGCTTAATCCCCTCCCCAAACTCAAACCGCTTTTTTTTTCCCTACTCATTTTTTCTTCCTCTCCCCTTCCAAACCTTCACAAAACCTTGGAGTAAAGATGCTCTTAGCAAGGGCGGAGCCAGGAGGATGCTCACCTGGCCCAGGGCACAGTCCAATTTTTTTTTTTCCTTTTGAAATCAATATATATATATATATATTAGAGATAGTAAAAAATTATATTTTAACTAGGATTAATTAAATTTAACTGGGGGTACTAGATTGGGCACCAGGCTCTTAGAATAGAATATACCAAATTAATCGATGCAGCCATCAGAGTTCTGCACAAACATACGTCACCGCAGTAATGCCTAAATTTCATAAATAACTTAGAAATGTGCACCAGCATTTAAAGAGACATTAACCCCTTCGCTGTACACATATAGCATTTCTAAATTAAGGAAAAGGCAAAATGCAAAGTTTTACGACCATGATATACCCCCTTCCATAAAATTATCTATTGCAAATTCTATTTCATTGGAGCAATTACGACCATGATTTTCGAATAGAGTTTTTTACATTATTAGAGAACGTGTTTTTGCATCTCAATCATATTCTTTTATCCATTTAAATTTATTTGTGTTCTTTTCAATGTAACGCCGCCGCCGGAGTCTAATTCGTAATGTAGCTTTTATGAGTTTTAATAGATTTGTATTTATATTTTCTCGATATATTGTATGTCTGAGTATCCTGTAGAATTTGCAATAGGATACTCATATAATTATCAAGAATATAAAAAATAAAATAAAATCATTTTCTTCCACCTTCAAACCAAATACTTTCATATCTCTCTAATCTTCCGTTCTTTTTTCTTTCTTAATAATTATTTTCCCTTGCATTTCCTTTCTTTTTTTTCTTTTTCCCCATTGTTTCTCCACATCCACACATAATTTTGAGGGTCAAATTCAATCTTAGATGGTGATTGTATCGATTTTTCTATAGAAACAGATAGAGCTCTATTATGAAGCCCTATAAATGACATGGCCATTAATCATTTTTTTCTTTTTATTTTTTCTTTCTGATTCTATAGAAAAACTCGTGATCGTATATCATTTTAATTTTCTTTTGTTTGGCTAGAGAAGAGTGATGAATTTGTTTTAAACAAAGAATAAATTTATTGTGAGGTGGTGTGTGTAAAATGAAAGTGCGAAGATGAAAATATATATGATAAAAAAAAAAGTAAAATGATCATTTTGTATAAGATTCGTAACTAATAATATGTGGGTATATAAATTAGATTCGTTCGAAAAATATACAGCAATGATTACCATTATTTTTCTGAAAGTTTGTACATGTTACCACCGAGAGAAATTTTTTAGAGTTGATGAATGATGTATTTTCTAAAAACTTTGATAAAATTTCTTCATCCTAATTAAAATGGAAAATGATTATTGGAATATTTTATTTTACATTTCTATTCCACTTCCAATTGTCATATATATTGAATGGATAATACATAAAGAATTATGAAATTATTTTGTCAATTATTTAATACAATTAAATATATTAAATAAGCATTCGGTGCAACAAGAAATCTCAATCTATATATATACACTACACTTGCTTCTCTACATGTAACCAATTTGGCAAAGTGAGTGTACTAATTTGTCTTCTTAAACCATTAACAAAAAAACCAAAACACACACACACACACTCATCGCCACCAAAAAGATGGAACCAAAAGCCCATACGGTGGACATAGCCATGGAGACGGAGGCGCACCGGGTGGAGGCGCCGCCTCGCCGGAGCACCTTTGCAAAACTGAAAAGCCGCCTCAAAGAAACTTTCTTCCCCGATGATCCTCTCCGCCAGTTCAAAAACCAATCATTGAGAACAAGATTTATACTTGGAGCTCAGTACATTTTTCCTGTCCTAGAATGGGGTCCTAACTATAACCTTAAACTCCTCAAGTCCGATATTGTTTCTGGTCTCACCATTGCTAGCCTTGCCATTCCTCAGGTTTTTGTCATTTATTAAGTTATATTTACTTTTTTCTTCCTTCGAATTCATTATAATTACAAATACTACCCTGACATATTTTAATTTAATTATAGTTGGATCTTATAATTGTTACTTATGTGTATGATGCATGTTCAATCTGATCTCCAGGGTATAAGTTATGCAAAGCTGGCTAATTTGCCTCCAATTGTTGGCCTTTGTAAGTAATTTCTTTTTATTAATTTGCATGAAAATTTGGCACCATTAAATAAATAAAAGGTGATGGTCCATGGATGCCCATTTTATTTTATTTGTCTTTATTTTGGGTGTTACTGACTGAGTATGTAATTAAATAATAATTGATCATATATACCTAAGTTATTATTAATATTTATTGAATTACAATTTATTTCAGATTCAA
Source organism: Phtheirospermum japonicum (assembly GCA_014905375.1). Classification (NCBI taxonomy): domain Eukaryota; kingdom Viridiplantae; phylum Streptophyta; class Magnoliopsida; order Lamiales; family Orobanchaceae; genus Phtheirospermum; species Phtheirospermum japonicum. The sequence continues at coordinate 521,913 of BMAC01000065.1, read as the reverse complement.
GTTTTGTGCCTCCCCTAATATATGCTGTTCTTGGGAGCTCAAGGGATCTTGCAGTAGGCCCAGTTTCGATTGCATCTCTGATAATGGGCTCAATGCTTAGACAACAAGTTTCACCTGTCAAAGACCCAATTTTGTTTCTTCAACTCGCTTTTTCTTCTACTTTCTTTGCTGGCCTCTTTCAATCTTCTCTAGGCTTCTTAAGGTATTTTTTTATTTATTTTCCACCATTACTGATTTCATAATTAATGTTTTTGGAGGCAAAATTGCAAAATAATCTTATTAAATATTACATATATATTTAAAAAAAAAAGTCATGTGAATATATAATCACTAGACTCTGGTACTATATAAAAATCTCATATTTAGTCCTAACAACAATTGTAATTTCTAATTCCTATTGAAATCAATACGAAATTTGAGATTTTTAAATAGTTGCAGGCTATTTTGCAAATTGTACATATTGTAATTTTTTTTTTTTAAATAAACAAACAGAGTTCATGGTTGTTTATTTTTCTTTCCTATTATTTTTATTTGTAGGCTTGGATTTATAATAGACTTTCTATCAAAAGCTACTCTTATTGGGTTCATGGCTGGTGCTGCTATTATTGTATCTCTTCAGCAACTAAAGAGCCTTCTTGGTATCCAACACTTCACCAAAAAAATGGGCATAGTTCCTGTTTTGAGTTCTGTTTTTCATAACACTCATGAGGTTGGTTAATTAATTCACCTCATGTATTTTATTTATTTATTATTATCGTTGTTGTTATTATTTATTTATTTTGGGTAGACAACATTGCTAACTAATAAGGCTCAAATAAGTTTATCCACGAGAATTATATTGAAGAAGTCATTTTTGATTTTTTTTTTTTTCCTTTTTGTTTTTTTCTTTGCAGTGGTCATGGCAAACGATAGTGATGGGCTTTTGCTTCCTAATCTTACTTCTCGTGACAAGACATATTGTATGTAATTATTTTTCTTTGTTTTTATTTTTTCCACATCATCTTTAAGCTAGTATATGGTTTACTATCAATTAAAATCTATCTCAGAACCTTAAATTTACTATAAACTTAAGTTATATTGAATCAATTGATTTAAATAGATCACAACACATAAGAATTTGTTGCAAGAGGGAAAAATTGTAGAAATGAAACTAATGTAGGGTCCATCGTTTTCGATATGTTACATGCATTTGACAAACACTTGTGTTAGGACAAATTAACGGGTCATGACCCGTTAGGCCATCTGACCCGATACTTTAATGTATTAGTTTTTATATTATGAAGTATTGATTTTTATACTGTAAAGTACTAGTTTTTCATAAATTTCTAACTCGTGTTATGATGTATTGATTTTTTACTGTAAAGTACTAGCTTTTCATAAATCTGTAACCGTATTATGATATGAAATTTTGGCCTAACGAATGATCCGTTAGTCCGGCCTAACAGGAGTGTTGCTCTAGACATTTTGGCTATGCCACTGTTCATGCGATTTTATGCTCTACTTTTGATATTGGAATTTGGAAAATCATACAAATATAATTCTTTTTTGGAGATGGAAAATTACACAAATATGAGAATTTTTTTTTATCTTTTTTTAATGATCAAAGTAGTTTGATGGCCTTTATGAAAATGCAGAGCATTAAGAAACCAAAGCTATTTTGGGTATCCGCCGGGGCTCCTTTAGTCTCTGTGATCCTCTCAACTCTGCTGGTCTACGTATTCAAAGCTCATAATCATGGCATCAGTGTTGTAAGTTTTCTCATAGGCTTGAACACTTTTTTTTTTTTTTTAAATTAGGTGTATGCACTTTCAATTTATTATTTTCCCTATGTTTTTTTGGTTTTTCTCAATTCAGATTGGGAAACTAGAAGAAGGTCTAAATCCTCCATCGTGGAACATGTTGCGTTTTCACGGTAGCTACTTAGGACTAGTAATAAAAACCGGGCTCGTCACCGGCATCATATCACTCACCGTAAGCAAAATCCGATTGTCAACATCCACTTCTGATTCTTCATGATTTAATCAAAACCTAATTCTGCTTCTGGTTCGACTTTCATTAAAAAAAAGGGTCGGATATTGGCACCCTAAAATTTTATAAGTTAATCATATTATTTTTTAGGCAAAAATAGACATGTTTGAAAAAACAAAAATAACTCTCTTATAAAATTGATTCAAACATTTAAAAATATACATCTTCTTTCTCACAAAACCTTTAAGAGCCACCTCCAAACAAAACTCAATATTGAAGGATTTTAGTATGAACAAAATGAATGATACAAGTTTTATCTATAATTTTCAGTATTACAATAATCAAATTGCTATTTTTGTGCGTTCTTTCATCACTTTTTCGGTATAAATTGGTTTATTAGAGTTCATTGTTGGGGTTGTATTCGAACTGGTAATGATGAATATAAACAGGTTGTTCGAAAAAAATTCTTCGTACCAAATTTTCGAACATGGATTTCAAGTTCGAATATTTGCTAGGAACAGTCTGCTTTTTACCCAAAAACGGAGTGTTTTAAAAAAAATTCGAACAGTTGACATTTGTTCTATAAAAAATTTCGAACATTACACATTTGTTTTAAAAGTTTTTTCGAATATTACACATTTGTTCAAAAATAAAATTCGAACACTGCTTCATTGTTCGTGAAAGCAAAGTCGATTCCTACGGTAGTCCAGGTTTATTTTTTTCATTTTTTTTTGGAGGAACACCAATTTTTACATACAAGAGACTTACCCTAAATGATTGATTGTTTATTATGATCCATCTTCTTGTTGTCGCTTTTTCAAAATATTTCGAAAAAAACTCTTCATCTTTCCCTTTTTTTTTTCTTTTCTTTTCTTCTGTCTTTTCTGCGTTTTCTTCATGGTTTTTCCTTTATTTTATTTTATAATTTCTTTTGTTTATATTATATATTAGATAGGGGTAAAAGTAGGAAGTTTATGGGGTTGATTTAGTAAATTTTTAATATATTTAAAATATTATTGGGGTGTTCTCATACATGGGGTCAACTCATCAAATTTTGGATGTAAATATTCGCTCCCTTCAAAAAATAAATACAGTTGATTCATAAAACACTCTCTTTTAACTTATTCAACCCCGAATTTCCAATCGCAAACACTAAGAGCCGGCAATCGGGCCGGGCCAGGAAACTGGCCCGGCCCGATTAAAAAGGTAAAATCACTGTTTGGGCTTCGGGCCGGGCCCTTTGCAAACAATCCTCTCGTGATCGAAGGTTCCGTGATTTCACAGGAAGGAATCGCGGTGGGAAGGACATTCGGCGCACTTAAAAACTACCAAGTGGACGGCAACAAGGAGATGATCGCGATCGGGCTGATGAACATAGTCGGGTCGTCCACTTCGTGCTACGTGACGACGGGCGCATTCTCGAGATCGGCCGTGAACCACAACGCGGGCTGCAAGACCGCAGTCTCTAACGTCGTAATGGCGGTCACGGTCATGGTGACGCTCCTATTCCTCATGCCCCTGTTCCGGTACACGCCGAACGTGGTCTTGGGCGCCGTTATCGTCACCGCCGTCGTTGGCCTTGTCGACGTCCCCGCGGCCGTCGAGATTTGGAGGATCGACAAGTTTGACTTTGTTGTGATGGCGTGCGCGTTTTTCGGGGTTCTGTTTATCTCGGTTCAGGACGGACTTGCCATTGCGGTAACGTTTAGGTGTCATTTTTGTCGATCGAATGATTCGTACCAATATATTATGACTTTTTTTTTTTTTTTTTTTTTTATGTAATTGGTCAGGTGGGGATATCGATTATCAAGGTCCTATTGCAAATCACGAGGCCCAAAACTGTTGTTTTGGGGAATATACCCGGTACGGATATTTTATCGCGATATTCATCATTACAAAGAGGCTGTTAATGTACCTGGATTTTCTAATTTTGGGGATTGAGGCTCCAATTAACTTTGCCAATTCCACTTATTCTCAGGGAAAGGTTGGTATTTCTTTTTTTCGTTTAATATTCCTGTTTTTGAGCTACATTTTTTTTTTAATTTTAATTTTATTGGTCAGGATTATGAGATGGGTGGAAGAATGTGAATTAGAAGATGCGAAAAAAACAGTCTGGACTTAAGTTTGTGATACTTGATTTTGTCAAGTAAGACATTGAAAATTGGACCTATGTTGTAAAACTTCAAATTATATATATATATATATATTGCAAATATATTATTTGTAAATAGCACAATAATCCCTTTTTCAGCTGTTAGTGCAATTGACACAAATGGAGTCTCATTCTTTAAGGATTTGAAGATGGCCCTGGATAAAAGAGACTTGGAGGTAATAATAACACATCATTTGTTAATTTATTATTATTATTATTATTATTATTTTAAATTCTAAAATGCTATATACGTACGTACGGCTAATTGCCTGTAGAGCAATAAACCTTGTGATGCTATTTATTTATAAACAACTTATTGTTAAACAGCTTGTGCTGGTGAACCCGCTCGGTGAGGTGATCGAAAAGTTACAACGAGCCGAAAATGGCGAAGAATTTACAAGAGCTGAGTGTATGTTTTTGACAGTTGGTGAAGCAGTAATTTTCCTTCAATCTGCAATCAAGAAACAATCATCCAACTGTGTGTGATGATCAGAGGCTGCTTCTTATCTTATTACACCTTTTTTTTTTTTTGTCCCAGAATTATATATTAGCGTGAGATCTGTGTAATTAATTACAACACGAGATCTGAGTTTATAAAAACTAGTGTGATTTATATTAAACATAGATCTGTGAATGGCCCGGCCCCATTCAATATCAAGTTAAATTAAAGAAAACTATAAATAAAAAATAGTGAATTTGTAGGATTTTTCTTAATAAATCCTCTAGTCTAATCCATCTTCGTCCAAATAGTGTCAAACAATGAAAATATTGAACTTTACACAGGCCTATCTTGCTTTGTTCAACAACAACATACATATCACAAAAAGATTGGGATGGCCATTATTCACGAAGGTGTAAAATAAGCCGATGAGTTTATTTGGTTAAATTAATAGAAAGTCAGATTGTCCAACGTATGCGATGTAGAATAGGAGATAAATATTATATTTATTAGATATATATATATGATTATTTAGAGATATAATGTATATTTTTAAAAGTCTAGATTAGAGTATATCTTTTACAGTACTTGTTAAAAAAAAACTATTGTGGATTGGTGCGGTGATCGAAAAGTTGCAAATGTCCAATCATTAATTTTCCTTCAATCTGCAATCAAGAAATAATCATCCAACTTTTGTGTGATGATTAAAGTTCTAATAATTATAGCCTGGTTTTCTGACTCTTTATTTTTTTCCTTTTCCTTTTCATTTTGGTCCTAGTTTTAGTGTGAGATCTGTAATTACAACACGAGATCTTTTCTATTAGATTTATTCTGCTGACCTATCAACGGCTGATTATGTGAACATTCGATATATATAATTATTTGTGCATACCAACTTCTGAATTTATAATACTTCACGTCAACTTCATTCGAGAGGTTGACTTTAGAATTCAAATCACTTGATAAACGACTGTATAAGTCACAGCGACCTGATGGGAACAGGTCGCGTGACTACATAATGATATGGCGACCACAGTGACCTGATTGGAACAGCTTACGTGACTACGGAACGACATGACGACCTGATAACTATAGGTCGCACGTCTGGCGACCTAATAGATTCAGGACGCATACATTGCGACTTAATGTGATCAACTCAAGTGAATACCAACCTGACAGGTCTCAATATCAGAAGTCTACATGAAGCCTACAGCACGTCGGATGACGACAACCCTAACTTAGTACAATCCAGTCTGTTACAACTGTCAATGGTACTGTAGCAATATTAGCCACAAGTTCATAGCTAGCCGTTTCATATGTATTGTGTCAAATCTGACCGTAGGATCTAGGGCAACTCTAGTCTTTCATTAATGTTTGATATGAAAAATAATACCCAAAAATATATATGCAGTACATTCTCATCTCGCAATAAATCGCCTTTCATTATATCAGCTCGCTATGAGTTCGCAATTTTTCTTTCGTCCGTACTCAACTATCCAACCCACTTGCATATATTTTAGATCCTATAAATCATAAATGTTTACCAAATGGTTTGTCGTTATTTTATATAGATGCCCTTATTAAAATATGTAATCAAAATTAGGATGCATGAATTAATTGGCGTCAAACCAATTAATATATCCACATAATTACATATATTTGTTCTTAATATAATTAATTAGTGTTTTATTCCAATACAACACAGACATGTATACCCTCGTCAAACAATGTGGGGATGTTCAACAGTAAGGGTCGGAGCCCTCAACCACGGCGCAATCGTTGAGGTAGGTGGCGGGAAGGCCGGCGGACAGAAGGGCCTGACAGACGCACCAGATTGATTCGACGTGCGGGTTCCAAAAATCCGTGGTCTGCTTGAGGAAGTTGCAGCAGTCCCCATCAGCTCCATTGGTGCATGGCCCACCCCCTAATATGTTCGTCACGCACTGTCCGCTTATTGCTCGAGGAGCTGCCACCAATGCTAGCACCACCATCCAAATCACAACTTTCTTCATTTTTATCTTTTTTTGTTTGTTTTTTTTTTTTGGCTCAAATCTTGAATTTCTTTTGGACTTGATAATGAGACCTTGTTATTATGGCTGGAGCTAGAACTCGTTATTTATAGCACCCAGTCTGCAATTTTTTAATATCCACGTTCTTTCTGTGAAAAGCCAATTTTATTATTTTTGCATCAAGTTGGCACCAAAGTCAACTAAGTTATTGAAGATGTCATTATATTGCACTAGTTAATTAACCGTTCAAGATTGGGATATATATATATATATATATGGCCGGTATTCGCGGTACTATGTAATATAAGTATAATAACATAAGCCGGCCGAGGAGGTACGTATATATTTTGGTTAAACTAATATAAAGTCAGCTTGTCCTTCGTATGTTCCATGATGTATCATCAAAATGAAGAAAACATTAATAATACACTACATGAAGCCAAAAGATGAGCTGACATGGACATTAAGACAAATTTAATTAGTTATAAAACAAATATATATATATATATATATATATATATATATAGGATTAGGTTCAAATAGAACCCACGTCAATATATGCGAATTTAGACCAATCTAGGCCGTATATCTAATAAAATATGTGGACCAAATTTTTTCTATTTTTTAAATTAATTAAATTATATATATGGAAATAAAAGGGCTTTTAGGTAATTTTACAAATGCTATAATCACATTAAATACCAAAATATCCTAAACCTATTCCCCATCCCTTTCCTCGTCTCTCCCCCCAAATTCGTCCCCTTCCTTTTCGTCTTCAACCAAACCCCTGCCTTTCGTCTTCAACCAGCCAGCGGCGGTGCTTCCTTTCCCAAATTTAGAAGTCGGCGACGGCAAAACGGCATCCGTCGAGGTCAGGTGACGGCTTCCGCATAGCCACCGGCATCGAGGGCAGGTGACGGATTCCAAATCCCATCCACTCCACAAGTCGCCTGCTTCCGCATAGCCACCGGCACCGGCGCCGCCGCTCGACAAAGCATCCGCCCAATCCTGCGCCCAGAACCCTACCAATTTACTCCCAAAATCACCATCTCCGACTCCTTCCCGTACCTCCAGCGCGACATACACCCCTTCGCTACCGTCGGCCCCGCCGACCTGATATCGACCTCCATCCGCGCCGCTGCCCTGATATCGACCTCCATCCGCGCCGTCGCCGCACTGATATCGACCTCCACCATCCGCCGCCGGATATCGACATAAAAAATCCAAAATTGGTGGAGCCGGCGTTTGGCAGCGGCGGAGGCGAGGAAATGGCCGCGATGAAGCACACCCGCGGCGTTTTGGCAGCGGCGGTGGACTCCTCCTTCGGTCGCCGGCGAAAAGAGCTCAGCGACGGCAATTGGACGGCGGATGTGACTTCGGGCTTATGGAGCGGCGTTTCAAAATGTTGGGCCGCTGGGTTTCGGGTCGTGGCAGTTTGGGGGTTTGAATTTTTGGGTTTGCCGGATTGTGTACGGATGTTGGTGATTGGGGTGGCGATGGGTCAGTCACGCGTGAAGTGGTTGGTGTCTGTGGTGGCGGATTGAATCATTAAATATAATAAAGTATAACATCACATATGTACAAAGCACTCTTATTTAGTAATATAAGAGCATTTCTAATGCAACAATGTTGAAAGTGAAAAAATTGACACATGCTATAAAAATGATTATGTGGCACATTAAATGCTTGACATTGTCAAGAACAATGTCCAAATTCTAGACATTACTCTTGACAATGCCAACAATTAATTTTAAATATATCATCCAATCATGTTATTTCTCTCTCTTTATTTTTCTAAAAATAAAAAAATAAATTATCACATATATAACATTAATATTGATGCATTTGAGAATTTTTTTATAAAATGTCAATGTCATTTGGCCGCATAAGTTTAATTAACACTAATGCATTGGAGATGCTCTAAGAGCACCACAAATCTGCAATTCGGGTGAATATAAATTGCATGATAAAAATGGTATCAATTAATTAAAAATCATCTATTAATTGAAAAATGTATCATCTATTAATTAAAAAAAATAAAACGGGTAAATATAAATTGCATGATAAAAAACGGTATCTATTAATTGGAAATCATCTATTAATTGTAAAGAAGTAAAAAAAGACCATTGTACCCTAATATTCTAAAGTCAACTCAAAATTATCTATTAATTATGATCATTGATCTGATTCATTAGTGGTGTAGATTTATCCTTAGATTCACATATAAGGACGAGTTTTTACTTAAATCAATCCTATATATATATATATATATATATATATATATATATATATATATATATATATATATTATATATATATATATATATATATATATATGGGTTGGGTTCAAATGAAACCCTGTCAATATATGTGAACCTAGGGACCAATCCTGACCATTAGATTGGATAATCTTAATGGTTGAGAACATGACACGTCAGCAGGGTAATTATGGAAAATACTGAATTAATTTAATTAAAAGGGTATTTTGGACATATATCAGCAATTCGAAAAGAGCACTGCATTGCTCTTTAGAAAGCACACGGGTAAAGAAAAGCACTGCGACTGTATACAAAAAAGCATCACAAATTTCGTTTTATAAATAAATGTAATTAAATTTAAAAACCTGAATATTAAAAGTATCGCATGTGATTAATTTTAGCAATACATTATTGTATAAAGAACACTGTTAAAATACGAGTAAGAATTTTGAATTTTTACTATATTTTAGTTCTTTTATGCTTTTTTTAATATTATTACAGCGCTTTTTTACTACACTATCACTGCTTTTTTCGATTGACGAGGGTTCTATGGTTTAAGCCGTCCGAAATCCGGTGTTTTTTATATAGTTACAGTGCTTTTGAACTACACGACCACTGCTTTTTATTTTTCAACCATCCCTGCCGCCGATTACAACCATTCAACCCTAACAACATCACAATTCACCGACACCAAAATGAATTCCGACGATTCTAAGCCGAACCCCAAAACAAACCAACACCACAGCCCCCAAATGGATCCCTGTCCAAACCCAAACAACCACCACTGCCATATCGACCCCGACCACCGCAGCCACCTCAAACCATCACCATCACACACCGCAGCAACAAGACCATGTCAAGCACCCCACGACCGTGAACCTGCACCATCACCATATCAAACCCCCACGACCAGAACCAACCGCCATACAAAGAACCGACGACCAACCCCACAAGAACCGGCCGAGGAACCTGCCGAACCATCGCCACCCCAATCACCAACTGCCGTTCACAGTCCGGCAACCCAAAATCCAAACCCCCAAACCTCCACGACCCGAAACCCAGCAACCCCACATGTAGAATCGCTGCCGCCAAGTCGCCCAGCCACGACAACCTCCAACCATGGCCGCGCCACCC
>BMAC01000065.1:489669-510260 GCA_014905375.1 Phtheirospermum japonicum | reverse complement strand
TACGTGAATGTGTTTTATGAGTTCTTACAAACATGTACGGTACTTTCAAAATATGTGTATAGTGCTTTCAAGGTATGTGTACATCGATTCCAAAGTATGTGTGTAGTGCTTTCAAATTAAGTATACTGCTTGGGAAAATCTCATTTTTTGTACATTATGTTAGCCACTTTCCAGAAAAGGTATGTGGATGTTGGCCAGCATCAAACTACATACATTAAGTTGGCAAATTTATCAAATTTGGTACAAAAAAAGCCCAATCGGGCTTTAATGCTTACATGGCATGATTTAATCATTTCTTATCATTTTTAATTTAAAAATTAATTTAAAAACTGATTTCTTATCATTTTCAATTTAAAAAATAAAAGCATTGTACATACACTTGAAAAGCACTAAACATATTTCATAAATTAATTCTATTTATGTGGTTCAAGTACATTTCTAAGCTCTGACAGATCTCATTACTCACTGGTTTAAACAATTTGTGTGCACAAAATCAAATACAAGAACTGTACGAATCACGACAAAGCACCAACATATTATACTCAAAGCATTGGGGTTACATAAAGAAAGCGATACATATCTCGAAACATTTAAACATAAAGCACTCTTTCATTACAAAATACAAACAACCCACGGTTCATACAGCTTCAAAATAATGACTTGAAAAATCATAGAAATGCACCATTATGCTGATAAAAGAAAGTCCAATCGCAATCCGATCCAGTCTAAAAGTCCGCACATCCTGGTAGACGACAAATCGATGATGAACTCAAATAGGAGATCTAGGATGTTGTTATTGAAAAGAAACTGTTGAAGATCTCGATGGTGCGACTGCACTGAATGTCGATGATGCATCCGAATACGCGAGGCGGGGGAGGAGAAGAGAGGGACGAGGAGTCTCCGCCGTCGGTTCCGGCGTGAGGGGTGATGGGAGGCGGAAGGGACTGGGACTTGACCCGAGTGTAATGATCGGAGATGTTGACGATGACGAGAGGGTGGAGCTTGAACGTTAGGCCGCTGCTCGAAGACGACGCCATGTTTCTGTGAGATTTTGATCCTAAACTCTTTCTCTGCTATTTTTTTCTTTGGTTAAAATTTGCATCTTTACAAGAGAGGAAAATTGAAAGAACTAAGAGAGAGAAAATATAAGATAAAATAAAGAGAAATGGTAGGTTTGATTTCTGATTTGTGAAATGGAAATATGAAGGAAGTATAATTAATGCATACTTTAAAAAAGACTCTCATACCCTTACATGCTAAAAATGAATAAGCTTAGTAACAAATATTGACCACTATTAGTTTTCATCTAATGGTTATAAAATGTCCCTAGGTTCACATATAAGGGCTGTCTCTTATACACATCTAGATGTGTATAAGAGACAGCACACACACATATATATATATATATATATAAAGAAAATATTTAAAATATTACACCTTAGAAAAAAAATTATTATTACTTATATTTATATTTATTGTATATTTATGTTTTTTTGTAGTGTCTTATGTTTAATTATATTACTATTGTAATTTTTTTATTATAATAAATTATGTTGATCTGATATTTATTTTGAAGTAATAATAAAATATAAAATATTATAACTAAATGGAAGATTAGAAAAATATCACTATTTGTCTTTTGATTACCAAAATGTCACTTTATATTCATATATTCGAAAATGACGAAGACATGATTAGAGAAAAAATCGAAGACGTGGTCGAAAGAAAAAGGTCAGATAAGTGGTCGGATAAAAGTTCGAAGACGTGGTCGTAGAAAATGTCGAATGAGAAAAGGTCAGAGATATGGTGGGATAAGGATCGATTTTTCCGACACGCCTCTGATCTTTTTAAATATATGAATATATAGTGATCGAATACATGCGTCTTTATCTATTTTTTTCTCTTTTGTTGTATATCTATTCTTTTCTCTTTTGTTTTATTTATTCTTTCTTTTGTAGTGTGACATATTTAATCACCTTATTATTGTAATATCTTTAATTATAGTAAAATATGTCGCCACAATATTTATTTTGAAATAATTATAGATAAATATCATAACAGAAAAAATTAAGAACATATATATATGTGTGTGTGTGTATATATATATATATATATATATATATATATATATATATATTCTTATAATGAGTTCGTATGGCCAAATCACAATCATCCAATATATTAGATACAATGAATATAAATTAGTTTGGGTGACAAATACATCTATGTCTTTCTAAATGTGCATCAATAGATTTTTAAATATACTTCAATTAATATTTAAATGAACATTAATATTAATAACTAATATAAATTAAGTCATTTATATTTCTCCCTCTCCTCAATTAATAATTCTCCTCTATTGAAATCTCTCTATAAGTCTCAAAAAATATAATATCGTCAAAATAAATTATACCATATTATTCCTTACGATCTGAGGAACAATACTCATACCATTTTCCCAACAAATTTGTACTTTTAAATATTCTAATTGAAGTTATTTCTAAAACCAAATAATAAAAAATAGAAATTCAATGCACATTTAGATGCATATTATTTCACATTTAGAATTACATTGATGTATTATTAGAATAACAACGATGTTTGCATTATATATCATGTTTTTCTTCAAATCAGTTTTCAACAATTTTACTGCACATTTAATAATTTGTTAATACACATTTACATGTCCGACAATGCACAATTATTAGTACATGTATGCAAAATACATGCTATATATTTATTAGTCAATCATACCCAACTAATTTACTTCCATCAGATCTAAACCTAATAAGTGGCTGAGATTTGGCCCTACGGGCCCATTTTAATGATTGGACCCATTAGATTCATATATATATACACACACACACACACACGATACCACTAAAATAATCTCTTATATTTCAATTACCACTAATGATTGATTCTTTTTATTCATAATTACCAAGTTTATGAGACATAGAAAAATTAATTAAGGGTATATTAGTCAAAAAAACTAATTCTTAATTATGCAGTTTGAATCTACAAACATAATTTAATTTGAAAGGTGGGAGTATACTATTAAGGCTCAAAGTGTTAATGATGAAATGAGTTTTTTTTTTTTTGTTTTTTTTAGTTGCTTGTCCCACGTACGAAAAATAAGAAAAAATGGGTTAGTTTATAGAGTTTCACCTTCTTGGTGAAGGATACACTAATTAGCAGTTGTGTTCATGTGTGCGCGTAGGGGGTGCAAATCACAGTTCGATTTGTGGTTCGAACCATGGACTCGTGTGCGAGCACGAATGAAATCGAGAATTATTTATTTTTTATTTCCAGAAATTATTTTAATTATTTATTTTTATTTTAGAAATTATATTAACACTTAAAATGCTGCCGCTTTTAATTTTTGAATTTGAAACAACATTATTAATTTCTACTTGAAATTCATTTGTAACTGATTTTCAGAATTTACTTTAATTATTTATTTTTAATTTAGAAATTATTTTAACACTTAATTTTGGATTTGAAACAACATTATTAATTTCTGCTTTGAATTCATTTAACCTTCATCAGTTTACATGCAGAATGAACCTGCATATAAGCTGAAAGCCTCCTATTCAACCTATAAATACAGGTTCATTTTCATTGTTCAGGACACCAAAAAAATAAAAAAGAACAATCTTTTTCTTTCCAGATGCAGACTTTCGCGTGCACTTCCAAGTTTTTATTTTCAATTCGCCGGAATTAAAATTCAGTTACATTCGTTTGAGAAACGATCGCTCGATACGGAGCGAATTTTTATTTAAAAAAAAAGGTGAAATTTATAAATCTCAGTTTCTCAATCACATACGAGTTTGTGTTTTCCATAAAATATTTTAAATAACAATAATTTGCAGCATGCATGCCAAAATGTATATTGAACTAACTAATAATTAAACCTGGCTCATAAGAATACAATGTTTTATTCCATAATAAACACACATACATATACCCTCGTCAAACAACGTGGGTATGTTCACACGCACCACCACCAAAAACTCAATTTGTTTTTGAGTTTTGATAAACACACGTCTGACAAATTAATTCTAATTAAGATTCAACAGTAAGGGTCGGAGCCCTCAACCACGCCGCAATCGTTGAGGTAGGTGGTGGGGAGGCCGGCGTTTAGAAGAGCCTGACAGACGCACCAGATTGATTCGACGTGCGGGTTCCAAAAATCCGTGGTCTCCCTGAGGAAGTTGCAGCAGTCCCCATCAGCTCCATTGGTGCATGGCCCACCCTCTAATATGTACGTCATGCATTGTCCGCTAGTTGCTCGAGGAGCTGCCACCAATGCTAGCACCGCCATCCAAATCACAACTTTCTTCATTTTTTATCTCTTTTTCTTTTGTTATATAAATATATGGCTGGAGAAGGAGGAGAACTCGTTATTTATAGAACCTAGTTTGCAGTTTTATAAAATTCACGTTCTAATATTATTATTTTTGCATCAAGTTGGCACCAAAGTCAACTAAACTATTGAAGCCATTTTATAGTTCAGTATTACAATTTCTCGTGATTGGGATGGCCAATATTCGCGGTACTACACGGGTGAGGTATTTTGGAATTAAATTAATAGAAACTCAGCTTGTCAACGTTTGCTTTCGGACAGTGTTAAATTAATTAAAATAATAATAATAAATAAAAAAAAATGACACAGTAGTTCCTTTAATGTACCATACATCCCACGCTCCTGCATTTATATCTATTGATATGTCTCACTACATTACCCCCAAAATGATCTAATAATTATAACCCTTTTTATTTATTTATAGACCTGCTCGTTGAAAACTAGTACCACTGTTCAAATTTAAATAGATGAATATGTCGGCGCATGAAATTAAGATGCACATAGGTGTATATGAATAATCTGGATATGGTGTTATATTATGCTATCTCATCACTTCATTTTATTTTGCAGCAATGAGCTTGTGGACCATTGTTTTCATCTAGCGATGGCCGTATGCTATGCTATTTTGCAGCAATGAGCTTGTGGACCATTGTTTTCATCTAGCGATGGCCGTATGCTATGCCAGAAGCAAAAGATTTACTTTCTCTTCAAGTTGTGAAGATATATTATTGCCAAAATACTGTGCGAGAAAGAAGATGTTTTATTTGATAGACTTGCAATATCTACATTTCGCAAGTCTATAATACAATAATGAAAATCCTTCATATTTACAGGTTATATTAAAATTCAGGGTTTTCTTCCGTACTTGATAGAATGAGAGCATGTAAATCCTGTTTAATCCGTTGCAAGTATAATAAATATTCATTCATGCCAAACTAAAACTTTTTATTTTGCTTAATTATTTATGGGGATAATTAAATTGCACAGGAAATAGAGTTTGTTATCCATCCAGTCACGAAATGGTGAAACATGTTAAATGAAGACATCATCCATGTCAAATCAACTGGAAAAAATTAGATCAGTGTTTTTTTTTTCATTTGTAGACAGAGGCATGTATTTATAGTCCTCATACAAACCCTACTAGGAATAACTTGTGATGGTTAGCACTTAGCAGTAAAGTGTCCTATTGTAAGTAAATCCTTTCGGCCGTCGAAGCGAATTTCAAGGACTGGTCACAGTAATTCATCAATATCCACCGTAAATTTAAAATATTTCGGGCTCTTCCAAGTTAAAACCGAGTTCAATGTAGGCTATATTATATATATATGTCATTGGCGCTTCCTCTGGTAGAGCGAATACCCAAGAAACGCAGACATTAAAAATGTCCACAGCACCTACAGCAAACAAGATTTTGTCAAGAAATTGTTTTCAAAAAAAAAAAAAAATTAATAAATAATAATAATAATAATCAATAATAGTAGAAACGGGTTGGGAATACGGTATTAATCGCATGCCATCTCTCGAGACGTTTAATCCGTGATTGCATTTCTTCGATAGCGCCTTCCAGTGGACAAGCTTCTCTACTTGGTGACGATTCAGATGATGAGCTGCTCCCCTGTTTCACCAACATATATAACATCTCATCGGAACATCAGAAATACGAACCCAGATAATAACAATAAGTACCCTTGAGGTCTTTGCCAAAAAAAAAACACTTACAAAAACAAAATACTCATAAGGTTTGATTCAGTGTTCAAATTAAGGGGCGTAGTTTTTTATAAATGTGGAGGTAAATACAAGACGGAATAAAATCGCAAGGGTATTTTTGTAATTTGGGAAGATAGCTGGGGGTTTTGTAACTAAGTCAAACCTTAAGGGTACTTTCTGTAATTAGCCCTAAATTTATTACAATATCCTCCTCGATACCTAAAACTTTTACTAAATTCACATAGAAACAGCACGTCAGTGAGAGCACAGATGACATACACAACCACTGGAGTAGCAACAATGAAAAGATTACCTGAGATTGTATGTGTTCGACTAGTTCCTGCAATCTTGCAGCTTGCTGGGAATGAATCCCACTTGAACTCCTCTCTACCGCAGGTAACCTTTCTAGAATTATCTGAAGATAACTCTGAGAGAGGGAAAAGATGAGTTAACAGGCAGATATAGGAAACATACAGACACGTGAGGGGTTAATTACAAAAACTACCCCTGAGGTTTAGCCTAATTACAAAAAAAAAAAAAAAACTCTCTTAAAATTATAAATTCCCCTGACATCTGTTTTTCTCTTACAAAAGTGCACCTTCAAGAGGGGGATACTTGTAAGGTAATTACAAACCTCAGTGGATATTTGTAATTTTATAAGATAAGTGGGTAATTTTTTTATAATTATCCCAACAGGCAAATAAATGTAAAAAGCAATCATGCAGAACCTTTGTGGTATATGAACCATCAAGCTTAAGGGTAGATCCAGCAGCTACAACCGTTTCTTTGTTCACCCCCTTAATTTGAAGGTAAGGATTTGGGACATCTTGTAAATGATCAATCTCGACAAGAATCTAAGAACCCAAAATGAAGAAAATGAGATGATACTTATAATTGTAAAACAGTTTAATATAAATGTCAATGCACTACATAAGAAAGCCTTCATAATAATCAAGACCAATATAGACATTAAAATTAGAAAAGGGAGTAGAAAATAGATAAAAATACGCAGAAAATTATTACAAGAAAAGATGTGTAACCTTTCCATCTTGGTAAATATAGGCAGATGCTTCAATATATGCCACAGCTTGATACCTAAAATCACAGGGATATACAAAAAAACATTAACATATACTCCACAGAAAGAGCATTTACAAAATTACTCGTATAACATATTATATTATGCACTTGATGGAATATCACATTTACAGTGAAAAAAAAAAAGAAAATAGAGAAGATAATAAATGAAGTGAATTCCAGGCACCTTCGTTTTTATAAAATATAAATAACATACCCAAGATTAAGAAGACCTGCTACTGTACTAATGCTGATGTCAAAATCCACTTTTGGCTGAATAATGAAATCTCCTTCTGTAATAGGCTTCACAATTTCGGGCCAGGGATATCAAAGCAACATCAGTGACTTATGTAGAACAAAATGCAAAAGCTACTAGAAAATAAATAGATTGTTGCCGAATAACGGCTACCTCGCGGATCAGCACGGCAAATCTACCCTCGCATATTCTGACTCTAATGCAATCACTCTCTGACAGCTGTCCGTTAGCAGGTATACCAGACAGCCGTAGATATATGTCAATGAAATTCTGAACTGAACTGCATATCTTAGTTGGATCAAGAATTTTCAGAATATCTTGGTAGGCAACCTGTGAATGGAAAATTAACCCATCAAACGTAAAACCAACAATGAAAATCCAAGAAAGGGGAGAAGAAAGAAAACAACTCACTTGCTTATTACTTTTCAACACGAACAATGAGCTCTCGGGTGAAAGAACTGGATCGAAGTCGTTTCTGATCTTCAGCTGCATCAGTGAGAATGTTCTAAAGATCATAATTAAAACTTATGCAGAACTAAAACTTTATTAGCTTCTTCACGTTATAATAATAAAAGTCTTTAATAACAAACAGACACAAAACTGTACATATGGGCTCTAGCAAAATAATTTCCAAAGTGACGGTGTATATACTTATGTTATTTAAATTAGGGATAATTACAAAAACTGCCAGAGGCTCCTTGATGTTTGATTCCGCTTATATTTTACCCCAACCATTAGTTGACCTGACGGAATTTTCTGACATCATAATTTATTTACAATTATACCCCTCAACTTTCCAAAATATTACAAAGAGCCCCAATCTTTTGTCTGGCTATTTATAATACTTTTTAGAAAAACTGAGGGTTGTAAATGTAAAATGTAAGACCAAAACTTGGGTTAGTTGTAATATTGAGGAAAGTTGAGGGAAATAATTGTAAAGTTATTTGATGACATCAGCAACTTTCGTTAGCCCCACTAGTGACAGGTGAAAAATGTAAAACAGGTGTAACCTCAATAGTGGTTTTGTAATTTTCAAAGTTTGCTAGTATTTTTTGTAATTTGGTCAAACCTCAAGGGTAGACAAGAGATTAAAACTTGAATCCACTAGCATGAAAATTATATACTAGTCTCATAACAAGCTATGTGTGATTAAGATGATGCAAATTTGGAGCTATAGCGAGAAATGCAATAAGATATTACATGAGCTTCGACAAGATGTGGTTCAATGTGTTGCTGGAACATTGGAAACACAGTCATCATAATTTCATTCTGGGCCATGATGCATCCAACTCTACTTTTGTCTCTTTGAACCCGAGAAATAAGATGTGAATGAACCCCTCCAACCTGTTACAGACATGCAATTACTTCCAAACTGGTAATTTTAACTCAAAAAAATAAGTGGTCTTGAAGTGAATAAAATTGATGCAATATAATTGCTGCATCATACTTACAACAGCAATCCATAAGTCCAAAGGTTGTCTGATGTCAGGATGCAAAGCATAAACACCTTCAAAAATCACCTGGCCAAAACAAGCGGTTAACTTAGAAGACCAGGGGAGCACTTGGGGATGCTTTGGGGCCTTTCATTCCATTTCTAGATGAGATTTAAAATCTCGAAATGAAAGTGAGCTTGTAGGTGATGAATTGGATATGAAATTGAATTTTTTTTAAAAAAAAAAAAAATCTGCTGCCATGGCCCACTATTATTGATTTAAAAAGTTGTTGATGTACCACGTATTATTTGTAAGCATCAATGTGTATTTGTATTTTATTTTTGACTAGGTGATGTCCAGTTTCTTTACAAAATCAAATAAGATAGTCTTTTAAAAAATATTTGGTATTCAATCTAAACTCTTATTACTTTTGGTCCAAACTGGAAAAAATCCCACTTTCAAGTGCTCCCTAGATATGTCAGCATGGGGGTAGCCATCTTGTGGCTTGTGGGGTCAGATAATCCCTAGATATAAATTTTCTTGTGTGTTGTATGTGTAATTAAAAAATAAAAAATTGATCCCGCTGAAAACATTGAGGGGTCAAAATTATCTTTGCATCTAATCTTGAATCCCCTAAAATAACTTTAAAAAATCACAAGACTTAATTATACATTTGTTCTGTTTTATATTTTTTGTTTACATTTTTTTACTAAATTTTATTGTGCAAAAATATATTCAGGTAATTTAAACTTAAATGTGTATATCTTAAATATTATTATTAATATTAATTTATTGACCCCACTGGAAAAAGTTTCTTGATTCGCCCCTGTTAATATC
Organism: Phtheirospermum japonicum; assembly: GCA_014905375.1. Classification (NCBI taxonomy): domain Eukaryota; kingdom Viridiplantae; phylum Streptophyta; class Magnoliopsida; order Lamiales; family Orobanchaceae; genus Phtheirospermum; species Phtheirospermum japonicum. Next base: position 500,584 of record BMAC01000065.1, on the reverse strand, counting down.
TGCAATACAATTAAGAGATTGCAAAAAGCATTTATACCACACCGCAATCTTCAGATACTTCAAGCTCTTTGAAACCACTCCGGGCCCCAGTCTCCAGATCAAATACAGGCACCTTTGTTCTTCGGCAATTTCTTATGTCATCGATGTTCTGCAATAGTCAGAATGACAACATAGTTTAACAAAGGAGTAAAAGACCTTGGTAGCTAGGAAGTAAGATCTAATTCATCAGTCAGCACTAACATAGATCAGTACGGTTTTTGGACTTTTGATCTTGAAACACTTTTTATATCATAATGGAAATAAAGAGACCAAAATATTAGCCAAGAACACAAACGTGTCTATTAGATTCAAACCACTTCTTATTTGCTCAGTACACTTTCTTTAACTAGAAACATGGAATTGTCTAGGCTCGGAAGGAATATTACAATGGGCCATGATGGTTGGTGGTGTTGGAAAATTTCGTCAAAATCATGATGAAAATTATACAAATATAGATAATGTAAAATTATGGACAACAAAATAAAAATAAAAAATGCATACTTTTGACAGTAAAGCCAGATCAAGAGAGCTGAAATCATCGTACTTAAAATCCTTCATTTGTTCGGATCTATAGTAGCTTTCAAGGGAAATGACTTCACAACCGACTATGTTTGCCATCTTACGGGCCAAACTTGTCTTTCCCGATCCACTTGGACCTCCTACAATAAGATTAAGAGAAGAAAATGGTATTATTAGAAACTGGGGCAATTACGAGAATTCATTTATCCAATACATAAGAAATAAAGCCTAATTTTTATGATGTTTTTTCATTAACTGCGAGAAGAGAATGAGAAGTCCACTCCCATCCGAGCGACTACAATATAATAAAATTAATGCCCCAGAGTTTTCTACAAACAAATGAAATTTTAGTATGGGCATAATAAGGAAAGTTTTCTCCAAAATGGATCGAGTCACAATCACAAAATAATAAAAATATAAATAAATAAAACCGAAATACTCACATAGAAGCTAAAGTTCATCGAAAAACCATCCAACTCCTAAAAAATAGCTAAAACCCCACATCTGACTCTAATGGTTTGACTCTGGAGTCTTAAAAATGGCTAAAATGCTCTGAAACCCTGACTTATGATATAAACTATAACGTTGTCACCAAATAGCTTTTATTTCAATTAACTTTTTGTAAAAAAAAATAATTAACTTAACTAATTTAGCTGAGAGAGAGAGAGAGAGTGAGAGTCCATCTCACCAATTCCAACTATGACGGGAAGTCCCTTATTCTCCAACAACGCCTGCAATAGATATATATACATTCAGGATTGGCCCATAAAGATTTGGGTTAATTACAAAAGGTACCCTTGAGTTTTGACCTAATTACCAAAAAAATAATAATAATAAAATAAACACAGCTAACTTTCAAAATTACAGAAAACACCCCTGATTCACCCTTTAAAAAGCAAAACAATATATCAAAAACCCTCTTCACATTTATAAAACCAAGTCAAATCTACGGGTGTTATTTGTAATTATGAAACTTATCTGTTGTTTTTTTTTTTTGTAATTATGTCAAACCTCAAGGTTACTTTTCGTAATTATCCCTAAAAAGATTTTTGCCTCACAATTGAATTCCAATAGTAATCATTTTTTTAAACAGTACTTACTTGTATTGCTTGTACAGCAAGAAGCAATCCTCGATCCAAGTCATACGAGTCGGGCATCGGAGCAAGCTGCATGGCATCCCTGGAAGACGAGGACGGACCTGTGGTGGTTTCATGAGAAGAATCGATAGCCATTGAGAAGATGATGATTGTGCTCACTAAAAAGCAAAAAAAGTGACATACCAGTATCAGATGCATCAGATAGGAGGGGATCTGGTGGGACAAATTGCCATGTTGCCGAGATGGGTTCCATTTGGGACTTGGTCGGCGACCGAGTCCATGGCTGAGTTAGATCCTCAATCCGGTTGACCAGGTTCGGAGCTATACGAAGGGGCTTTGGAGCTGCAATCAGCCTTTCTTGAGCAGCAGACGAAGATGTACTGGATAAAGGTGGAGGTGTATTAAGCCGTGGAACCCCTGCAAGATACTGTCTATATTTACGGGCCGGGTCGGGCAAAACAGAAAATTGGCCTATGCAACAAAAAAACAGTAGAGCAATGTGTCGAGCTCGCCGGGACGGGCCAAGAAGTTGGAAGCCTTTCAGGCCTAAGGAATCTCAACCCAGTCCTAAAGGGCTGGGCTGGTTTTGCCAGGTTTACCGATAGTGACATAAACATGATTAGAAGACAATGGGAAGTATTGGGAATTCAGAATTTTCCAAGTTAAGCCACTAGCTGGTTAATTTTCTAAATTATATGGTCATTCAAGCTTAGCCATCTCTCTCCCAATATAAAAAGGATAGTAGACAGAACCCCAAAAGCTAACTTTAATCAAATTAAGAACCAGACAGCATTTAATAAGTCCTCGTACTCACTGCATTTAATTTCAAAAATACTCGGGTCTGGTTTAAGGGTTTGATGTAGCTGCCCATGAGTTCAAATAATCAAAACGACCATTCTTTGGATGGATGAACTACCGACATACGAAGTATAACAAGAAAGATCTAAAGATAAAGAGGATAATACATGTATGTATATGTGAATTCAAACCTTGTCTCTCAAGTATCATCTCGAGATATGATTTCGTGATCCAGGGTCCCGTTATACCCATCCTTGATGATTCGGTCCCAACCATCTACAGGAAAAGATTGACTGCATCAAACATAAATTCAACTATATGCCAAGTAGTTCCAAAAATGGCATCACAGTGAATATAGCAACTAAAGTAAAACAATGAAACACTGAAAATAAACATAAAATTAAAAAAGTAAATAGAAACACTGAAAACGTCATGAGAACAAAATCAAAAGTTCAGTTTGGCCATAAATATTGAGGAACAGTAAGATTTCTTAAAGCAAAAAAAAACACAGTTTCAGTTCAGTTGATAGTTTAGGAAATGAGATAAGATTGTTAAGAGGATAATTGAAGAGTCCATACTTTTCTATTTGTGCCCCTGAGTACCATGTAGGTCTCTCCTAGAGTATCAATTGTTTCTAAAGACACCGAAAGATTGCCAGAAATAACCGAGGTCGATGCCCGTTTATAACTGACGACCACTGTATAGCCTAAAGCCAGCAAACCACCCAGAGTCATCCGGCCAACCTGATACATTGTCCAAAGCATAAGTAATGCAGACATTGGATAAATTATCATAATTTGTTAAAAGGGACTTATATTTTAAAAAATAATAATAATAATAATAAATAAATAATAATAATAATAATAATAATAATAATAATAATAATAATAATAATAATAATAATAATAATAATAGTTTTGGAACATAAAGTTTTATTAAGTTAGAGATAGTAATTTGGATGTATCTAACCTCAAATTCAGCTCTTGGTCGGATGATGAAATTTTTATCCACAATTCTCTGATCTCCAAGAGAGAGATAGTATTTGATACCCGATTGTCGCACCTTGATCCAATCATTTATTCGTGCTTCTTCACTAGCAGAGGGCGGTCTCAAGTACATCTCAATAAAACTTGAAGCAAAAATCCACAAGCTCAGATTCTACTAACATAAAGAAAGTGACAAATGAAATGGCAATTGACCATTTTCATGGATTGCTAAGGCAATATGATATATCATGGACCGAACAACTTACTTGTCAACTTGTGCTTCCTTTCCATGAAAAATGTACGCAGCGTGCCCGCTCTGTCACACGGTCATTTCCAAATCAAGAAGATTTCGGAAGATAAATTAAACAAGTATAGATAAATTATTATTCTAAAAAAACTGGAAACAGAGAATTATGCCCGATGCTGAAGGGACTGCTTACATACAATATCATGTATTTCATTGTTGTTCCACTAGAGAAAATACTTTTTCCCAAAAAAGTGATTTTCTACCAAAATTTCGGAAGTACACTATTTAGTCATTCTCACTTTTTTCTCTCACCAATCACATCTACACACTGTTTAAAAAAGAACAAATCATTATTACACATTTTCCCAAATATTATTCACTCACTCACATATTCCTAACTGCCAATCATATTCAATCATTATTTACTACCTTTATATATGAACAACTTTCATAATTATATTTTCATCTCATACCAATCACACTCAAAATCCATCCCTTTTCTTTTAACAAAATTTCCATCACTATTCTCTTGCAAAAATAAAATAAACAACAACCACAAAATGAAATCATATCCATTCGCAGTCTAACTCTTTACAAGGACATCGCCGTAAATTAGTTTATCGCAGCCGAGATAACATACCTCACTTTTGCATTTGATCTTGTAAATTGGCTCTCTAAATGACGAAACAAAACTGTTGTTAATTCTGATCTACATAAAAAATAGATCCAATCAAGAATAAGAAGAAATGTAATTATTGAAAGTCGGGACACTGAATATCAACCTGTGCATGATGAAGGTCAGGCTCAATATGCTTTCTGAAGAGTGGGAAAATGCTGTCAATGAGGTAATCCAACGAACACGACTCCCCAATATCATATTGCACTTTCGAAAGTAAGCTAAAATGGACCCCACCAACCTGGTTCCCCATAAATATACAAATTTAATCAAACCCATTAAAGAATCCATTATAGACATGATAACTTGATAAGCATATGCATAAAAATTACCACAGCGACCCGTATATCTAGCAAAGAGCGTAGTTTTGCATGCAGGGCATAAGTACCATCAACAATAACCTACAATGCAAATAATAATAATAATAATAATAATAATAATAATAATAATAATAATAATAATAATAATAATAATAATAAAATAATAATAATAATAATAATAATAATAATAATAATAGTAATAATAGTAATAAAAATAAAAAATTAGCAGACTTATAAGAAGTTCGGTGAAACAGTACTTATGAGCAGACTTACCACTCCACCTGAATTGCTCTTTACAGCAGTCGAACCAATACGTTTTCTTCCTTGAAAATCGAATACTGGGCTCAATGTATCACGGCCATTTATCAAGTCCTATAAAACAAACTCAGTTAAGGAATGCATATTAATATATTATTCATTCCGACGAATAATTTATGCTACTCCATGCCATTTACATCTCAAGTTTCCTCGAGCACTTTACTATTATCTTTTACTATTGTTAATATTTGTAATCATATAGCATGTACGTAAATTAGCAAATAATCCCTCCGTCCCACACTATCTGTCGTGATTAACCATTTCACGCAGATTAAGAATGATGATTAATGTTATAATTATGGATATTAAGCGGAAAAGTATTTTAACAATATTTTCGGTAATGTAGCCTCTATCTAAGCTTCCATTTCCTGCTAAGATGCCACCTTAGGGCCGAGCGCAATGTGTGACCATAATGTCATTTTGTTTGAAGGGCTAAAAATGTGAATTAATAATGTGAGGGGTAAAATTAGTAAAGTGACATTTGATTCTTCTTGGTAGTGTAAAAAGTAACATTAATTCACTCTTGGTAATGTAAATGTGACATAGAGAACGGGACATAAGTATTTCTAAAATGCGACAGATCGAAAGGGACGGAGGGAGTACTAGTTATTATTTTATAACCATAAATGGAATTTAGAGGCGTATGATCGCCCCAAAACATCTGAATCGCCTCACTTATACCTTTGACATAGATTTACCCAAAAAAAATATGTCACCGAGTCTATAGACATCAAGTGCTCCAATAAAATCAATCAATAATGCATCAATATAAATTTCTTCTGTTCCGGGATAGACAAAATGTTCAATACAGTCCTGATTCCACATACCAAGAACAAGAAAAAATCTATAACTTACATGAGAAGGCACATAATGTAAATGAAAGGGAAAAAAAATAATATATATATATATATGTGTGTGTGTGTGTGTACCTCAAGATTCTGCACAAGAAGGTCAAAATCAATTGAATCCAAATCATGCCCCTCATCGACTCCAGTGCGATAATTCTCCATTGAGATAACAATGCAACCAATTACAGATGCTACTTTTTCAGCTAAGCTTCAAGAAAAATAACATTCATATCTTGAATATAAGAAACTCCACAAAACAGATAATGATAAATTAAGCTTAGACGTCGATGATTCATATCGACATTAAAGAAACTGAAATTATGTCATTAAGATGAAAAACCTTGATTTTCCTGATCCAATAGGACCTCCAATCCCAATAGTGACCACTCCATCTTTCTTTGACCTGAGTTCTTGAATGGATTTCACCAACAAATAGTATCCATGATCAAAAGACTGCACGATACCAAAACTCATCACCCTCAGAAAAATCACAAAACGTACCTACACATCATTTACGTACACTAATCTCCAAATCAGAAACCCCAAGCTCCAATCTTCAAACAAGTAAATAAACAAAAACCAATATATATTATTTTATTTTTATTAAAAAAACTACCTCATCCTGAAGGTAATATCCATACAACACTCAGGTGTAATTGTCCACAAAATGCTGCATCTCAAATCCCTCATTCTAAATTCGAAATGTAGAATTTGCCAAGTAATTGGATGAGTTCAGAAAAAATTGCGGATAAAGAGAAAAAAAAATGAAACCATCCAAACATTGCTGTACCCAATAAGCACATGAAAACAAAAGCACATTTAATCATCCAGTTCCTAAAACTTTTCCGAAAAATCGAGAGAACAAATAACTCTTGAATTAACTTGTTTACTAATTCGACAACAGTAAACAAAACTGGAACTGAAAAAAAAATAAACAAAAAAATAAAGGAATCGGGAAGGGGAAAAAATACCACATGTAGAGGGAGAGACTGGAGAATGGATGAAGAAGACGAAGAAGTTGACGGCTGTTGTTGGTACAAATCACGCCCACCTTCTTGGAGAACACGCTGCACCACCTGATCATCCATCGATTTTGCCCTCTCACGCTATTACACCAAAATTGCAGGTTTTTCTTCTGATAAAAGGGGGAGAAGAAAAAATCTGTGGGTGTGGAGAGAATTTCAATTTTATTTTATTGTTTTAGTGTTGTTCAGTTGTTCTGCTATGAAGCGAATAATATGATTGCCTTTTTCAAATTCATTGGGCGTTTATATTCTTTTCTTTCGCCTCATTTATACAAATAGTACTGTACCTGATATAGTATTTAGTCTATCGAATCGAGAATGGTGAATAGTTTTGCTAACATTTTTTTGCTTTTATATTATTTTATTGCTCTTTCCGAATTAGAAATATCATTTTTCAAAAGTCGAAATTCGAGATGGTATACCATTGCAGGTAGGACTGGGTAAAAATACTGAAATATCGCATTTACCGTACCCAAAAAAATATCGAAAATACCGAATTGTCGGTATACCGAAATTTTCGGTACGATATTATACTGTACCGTAAATACATAGTACGGTAACAGTATATGAATTTTGAAAAACTCGGTATTTCGATATATACCAAATTACCAAAATACCGAACAAATGCGGTATATCGATATATACACAGAATATATTATATTGTATACCGATAATAAATAAAGGCTGAATTATTTGTGGGCTTAATAAGTGGGTTGTGGCTCATTGGGCTCACCTAGGTTTAAGTTTAACTTAGTTGGGCTCAACTAACTTTAACATTAATTATGTTAAGTTTTCATTTTATATCCTAATTTGAAGAGGTAGAATACGAGATCTGCTTCTGCTCAAGCATACAATTTTATTTTCAGGCATACGGTTAAGGCAAAACTCAAAAAACAAAAAGCGAAAGAAATTGAATCCCAACAAGTTAGAAATTAGGGCAAAATTCAAAAAAAAAAAAAAAAAATACTTTCGCTTTTCATTACTTCAGCTTTAAATTGGAATTCTATATCCCCTCATCTACAGACATTGTCCCCTGATCCCCCTTCTTCTCGCCACCACCTGACATCTCCGTCATAGAACCGCCGCCAGGCATAATCTTGAAACCCTCTTTTTATATTTTAAGGTTTTCAATTTTTATTTGTACGTAGAAACTTGTTGAGGTTTCTATTGTTGAGGAAGAATATTGAAGAAATTTGTTGAGGTTTCTGTAGAAGAATATTAAGAAATATACTGATTCTTTTTGAGAATTTTCTTTTAATTCAAAAATAATTTAAAAACATCACCAAAGAAATATAGTAATTTTTAAGTATTTATGGGAAGACATTTTTCTATTTCTATTTAAATATGATATAAATACGATATTTCTGGTTTAATGTAAAAATTGGGGTTATGGTGTTAGAAATTGTAAGCAGGTCTATAGGTTAATTGAGATTGTTTCCATTTAAAGGGTAGAGTTTTTTTTAGGTTGAGGGTTTACTCTAGCTATCTTTGGTTGTTTTGTTTTATGTATACGTGCCCTATCTTTTACTTTTTCCAAATATCATGGTTTGCCATGTTTTGCCTGTTTCTTCGAAAAAAAATTTTAACATCAATTAGCACATGCTTGGTCAAGTCCTTGAAAGTATATTAATTCATCTTTGAACCTCTAGAACTGGTTAGGTCTCTCGGGGCAGTTTGCATCATGTCACATGCCTTGTGGTTGCAATTTCCCAGGGAACCTTAAATTGTTAAAAGAAGCATATAATTTAAATTGCTATCATTTTATATCATAGTTATTTGTATTCTATGATTGTCTGGGATAAATTGATTCTATTCCTCTCTTTTTTTTCAGGCCCGAACAGTAAGCATTCAAGTAATTCGATATTTGTAAGCTTCAACTTCTATCAAGAAATCAGACGTGATTGTTATTTTGTGTTTTTTTTTTAAATGTTCGTTATGATAGATTGTTGGGACATGAGTTGCAATGTGTGTTTTAGTTTGATTGAGGAGAATGCTTCATAGCTTTAGTTGTGTAAATTAATATTTTTCAATGTTATAAACCAATAGGGGTTGCTCATTTATGTTTTTTTTACTTGGATTAATATTCTCTAACAGGTTTTTTATTTAAATTTCGGTACGATGGTATTATACCAATATTGTATATAACTTTGGTATACCGAATTTCAGCAAGTAAAAGTCCCGACAGAACGGTAACCTACCGATACCGTCCATGAATTTCGGTATATCGAAATCTCGGTATAATACGGTATGAATTGTGTGTAATACCGAAATGCTCGGTTCGGTATCGGTATATATTTTGTATATACCGAAAATATCGGTACGGTATACGGTATGGGTTAGAATTTATGGTATACCATACCTTCCCACCCCTAGATCCAGGTACACCTCGGTCCCACAAATTTACCATGTTTCCAGATTCTTGGAGAGTCCCACTCCAATTCCACGCTTCTCGCTCAAAATTCTAGACTCTCCCCACATGCATCAAAAAATCGCTCAGACTTCCAGACCTTCAGGTTTCTCTATAGTTTCTCTCCACTTCCCGCTCAGACTCTCTCTCATTTACCGGCGATTGTTCTCCACTTTTCTGGACGCTCTCTGTCAACTGACCGTTCCGTCAATTTCGATGTTTTTCAGAATTTGTTGGACGTCGATTTTGAATTTTTATTTTTTTTCATTTTTCTGGATTTGTTCAAAATTTTCGCATCTGATGTGGTTCGAATTGTTGTTGTCACTGAAATTTCTGCTTCATGGAGTTTTAATATATTTTGGTGTACAAAATTACATTATTGTATATCAACTGTTTGTAAAAATACCTGAATGAAAAATCTGCATTAGTTAAGATCTTATTATCTTAAGATCATGAATATGTAGTTTGTGATGATATGTGCATGTTATGTATGATGATATGTACATTATCTATGTGATGATATGTGAATATCTTATTCTTTTTCCTAGTAATGATGATGAATATATATATATATATATATATATATATATATATATATATATATATATATAGTCTATGATGATATGTGCGTATTTTGTGTGATGATATATGCATGATATGTGTGATGATATGAATATACTTTTCTTTTCTTTCTTTTTTTGGGTTATAAATGAATAGATATGTAGTATGTGATGATATGTTCATGTTCTCTGTGAAGATATATGAATATCTTATTCTTTTTTTTGGGGGTGGGTGGGGGGGTGTTTGCTTCATGGAGCTTTAATATATTTTGGTGTACAAAATTACATTATTGTATATCAATTGTTTGTAAAAAATACCTGAATGAAAAATCTGCATTAGTTCAAGATCTTATTATCTTAAGATCATGAATATGTAGTTTGTGATGATATGTGCATGTTATGTATGATGATATGTACATTATATATGTGATGATATGTGAATATCTTATTCTTTTTCCTAGTAATGATGATGAATATATATATATATATATATATATATATATATATATATATATATATATAGTCTATGATGATATGTGCGTGTTTTGTGTGATGATATATGCATGATATGTGTGATGATATGAATATACTTTTCTTTTCTTTCTTTTTTTGGATTATAGATGAATATATATGTAGTTTGTGATGATATGTTCATGTTCTGTGTGATGATATATGAATATCTTATTCTTTTTTTTTTTTTTAGGGGGGGGGGGGGGATTACTGTTGAATATATGTGTATGATTTGTGCATGATCTGTGTGATGATATGTGAATATCTTATTCGTTTTCCCTGGGACTGATGATGAATATATATGTAGTTTGTGATGATATGTGCATGTTCTGTGTGATGATATGTGCATGTTGTGTGATGATATGTGCATGATCTGTGTGATGATATGTGAATATTCTTCTTCGTTTTCCCTGGGACTGAAGATGAATATATATGTAGTTTGTGATGATATGTGCATTTTATGTGTGATGATATGTGCGTGTTCTATGTGATGATATGTGCATGATTTGTGTGATGGTATATGATATCTTATTCTTTTTTCATAGGAACGATGTATTTTATGTTA
>BMAC01000065.1:447866-470643 GCA_014905375.1 Phtheirospermum japonicum | reverse complement strand
TCACGAACTCTTTACTTGTCTTACCTTGTGGTTCATTCTTCCCACATAGGTAGGGAACAACATGTCTCTTCCCCTTTACTTTGAGGTTATTTTCACTATTCATATCGATCCTAGTTAGCCTCAAAAAGTTTCTTTATTCGGAGGTCTAACATTGGTATTATAAAAAATAATGTCATGTCTCTCAATGACTTATTATTATAGTTAATATTATACAAGTGCATCTGTATGTTTGCTCAAGTGGAAAATAAAATAGAGTGAGATCGTACCTCTCAATACGTATTGTCATTTAAAGTGACTTTCTTTTTTCACATATGGTAAGACATGTTTTTAGTCGCAACATATCAAAGTCATTGACCCTTTTAGCAAGCAAGCAAATTTCTTTTCACTAAATTCTTAGGCTTGGAAGTAGTGTTTCATAAAATTCTCAAAACCCATTTAGAGCACATCCCAAAGTTTATTGAGATTTTGAAGTTACGTATGTTTCCAATATAAGAATTGGGGTCAATATGAATTCTCAAGTTCATTAGAGAATTGACTTTGTCTAAGATTGACGATTCTTTATCAATTGGGGGTTGATGGATGATATTATTGTGGAATTATATTTCTTCTAGTTTCCACATCAAACCAATGATGGTAGTACTCAATTTCTTTTGAGTATATTAATTTGTATTTAAATTGAGTTAGTTTAATCAATTTCTTTAGATAATGAATTTGAAGTATGTCATAATCTTTCTTTGATATCATGTGAATATACTTTATCACCTTTTGAGTATATTAATTTGTATTTAAATTGAGTTAGTTTAATCAATTTCTTTAGATAATGAATTTGAAGTATGTCATAATCTTTCTTTGATATCATGTGAATATACTTTATCATAAGAATTATTTATACAATTTTGTATCGTTCATGAACTTCCATTATCATGAAAATATGCAAATGTACAATCAATGATACATAATAAAAGTTGCTTATAAACTAGTTCGAATAGAATTACAACATACATGAATATATCAATTCATCAAAATGATCAACAAACATGAATCTATCAATTCATCGAAATTCATGATCAATATATGAAATCAAACAATTCATCGGAATTTATTATGAACTAAGAATATTGGCACAATCATGATCAATCTCTCATCATGATCATGTAAATAACTTTATTGATTTCTAAATTAGAAATCATATAAGAGCATGAACACTAATATATTATGTACTCTATGAATATTATTAAAGTATTGCAAAATTTCATGTTTGTCAATATTGCATATAACATCACATGCATATAATCATAGGTAATTCGAGTTACCTTGAAGGAAAGTTATGATTCTTTCCTAAATTTGTTTTTCAACAGACTTGTCTGATTTCTGATGATAGAGACCTTCAAAATCGATCTCCACCGTTCCAATTCAGCCTATACATGTTTTAAATAACATATCCAAAATCCAGCATCATCCAACGGTTAGATTATGCGTAATTGAATTTCTAAGATAAGTTGGGCAGATAGATCCGAGAAACAGATCAGCTCTGTTCTAAATTCATTATCGGATTCTTCAGACATCATATTCAAATCTCCACCGTTCATGTGAAACATGTATATGTTTGGAATAACATATCAAAAATTAGGCTTGATCCAACGGTCCGATTGTAATAAATCGTGTTTTGAAAAATTTTGCACAGAAAATTTCGAAAGCAGAATCTGCTTTGTTCGAAAATTAATATAAATTATCTCGTATCTCCGAATTCAATCTCCACCGTCCAGAATGTAATTTAAAAGGTTTGGAAGGCTCTGTAAAAATTTGAGCTCGATCCAACATTGAAACTCGAGAAACCGATTTTTTTCAAATATACAACACGGTTGGGTTTTTGACCTACGAAAATTATGTTGATTATTATGGAGGCTTATTCTCGATCACTCTCAATAGGTTAGAATCTCGTGATGATAACGTGTAAAAGGAAAAGTATAAGGAGAAGACATAAAAGAGAGACGGAAGAGATGATAGAAAATTAGGGTTTTCTTATTCATCAAAAACTCCCTTTATATATAGGGTATCAAAGTACATGTTTCCAAAATATATAAAAATAACAAATACCCAAATTATTCTTTATCAGTTACTTATTGACGAATGCACACTAATTGTGTTTTTTCCTTCGACAAATTAAAATTTCGAAGGCCATTTAATCAAAATATGAATATTTTACCCAGTCTCTCTCTTCACTTTCTAAAGACAACCCCACGGAATCCAAACCCATGACCCTAAAATTAATATTTAAGTCCCTATAAAACTTGCCAAACACTCCTCAAGCCCCACATTGTATATTACTTTAGTGCGCCTTATTTCCATTTTCCCTTTTCCCCCAAACAAACTAAAACCCAAATTCACCTCCGATTGCTTCGTCAACAGCATTCCCTCTCTCAAGATATGGACTGCCCAATTCCCTTAAACCCACACACCAAAACCCTTCCCCCAAATCCCGAAAATCACATCACCCAGCGAAAACCCATGGAGAAATTCCAAAAAGTGATTTTCAAACTCGCGGAGACTCACCCAAACGCGCCCTTAACTCCAGCCGCCCGAACCCTTCTCCAAGACCGTCTGAGCCGGTTTGTCTCGCAGTACAAAACCCCCGATCACCCTCCTTATTCTGCGGTAATCATTTTTCTGGCCCCACATTTGTATAATTTTGTTGATTTTGTTTATTCTTTTTCCCCTTGGTTTATTGTAATTTGAAATGATGGACGTGAATTCATGTGAAATTTTAATGTGCATGTTTGGCAGCTTATAAGTATTAGGGATTGTAGGTGTGCTTTTAGAAAAGAAAAATTAATTTTGATTTGTGCTCCTGTTTATGTGATTTAATTGTTGGATTTTATGTTTTCCTGCATGGGGGCATTTATATATATGCACGTCTTAATTTATTTCTATAATCTGGGTTGTGATTTATTTATTTAATTTATTGAAATTAATATTTTAATTAGGGCTGTAATCAAAGTTTTGCAATCTGTTTTTCGATCTGTTTATATGTATATCACGGAAATTGATCGATGGGCCGGTAGGAATGAGTATTAATTACATTGCCTAAGATGGGACTATAATTTCCTTTGAGCTTGAAGGTAGGCATTGAATTTGAATCTAAGGGGCTTAGCGATAAATCTTGAAAGCTGTCTCAATAATTGGCTTCATTTTCAATTAGGACTTGTTCTAGCTTCTTAATTAGGGGTTGTTGTGACTTGTACCTTTGGACCTTTGGCAGCTTAACCATTTAATTACTCTAATGACTAATCTAATTGTTTAGTTGGCTAGGAAAGTAACCTTTTTTCTGCTTCTTCTAATGCTGCTATTTGTACGATATTATTAATATTCATTTAATTAGACACTTTTTTTTTTGACAAATTTTGTATAGTGGCATTTCACAAGTTTTAACAGATTCATTCTACATTTCTTTAAGGAGCAATGTTATGAAATTTGAATTAATGTGTAACACTTGTTTTCATAAGGGAGTGGGTCGAAGTTTTTTAAAAAAGAATTTCAAATGAGGTCTTTGTTTCAGGGGTTTGTCGTGTAAGATTGTTAATAATTATTCTTCAGGGGAAATTTGGAAGACTATAGATTTTTGAATCCAAAAAAGAGGATTTGTATTATGTTCCTGTAGGATGATATAACACCTTAAAAGTGAGAATTTGGATTAAGGCTGAGTGGGCCTTTTTATTTTTATTTTTGATGTTTACTGATGTTCAAGAATTAATATTAACATCTCATAAAAGCAATTTGGAAGCATGTAAGCTTATTGATTCTTGTTTTTTTCCCCTTTAGGCTTGAGTTCAGAATGTTAAAATACAGAATCGACCCCATTGACTAATATTGCTCTTTTTTTCCTTTTTTATGTCAAGGTAATTATTTATACTTAGCATTTCAAAAGAGAAGATATGGTAAATCTTGAACGTATGAGCAAGTTATTAACCATTTTCTAATTAGAGTACATAATGCCATATTACAGAGTCCATTGAACTAAAAACTTCTTTTCATTTCCTAAGTTTGAGTTCAAGGTGGTGAATATACTCATTGGTAGAAAAAGGGTGATACGAATATTTTAAACGACAAAAAAATAAAAATGTCGTTTTCTCCATTTATATTTATATTGAAATTTTCATGTCAAATCTAAGAGTCAGAGCAAAGTGCCTTTTAGTGTTTTTCTTTCCACGATTCTTGAGTAGTTTTTCACTTTTTCTCCTTATATTACCCGTTTCCTTATAAAAACCCAAGAGTTGCCTTTCTGTATATTTCAAGTGATTTTTAATTTATTATGATTTCTGAAAACATTTCTGCTAGACATATTGACAAATTTATTCCAATTTAATTATGTAACTTTATTTTCGAAATGCATTATTTTAATTCCCTTTACTTTCCAGATGATAGAAAGGGCTATCCGGGAGTTGAATGAGAAACGAGGCTCCAGCGAGGCCTCCATATCACGCTTTCTTGAGAAAGAATACGATAATCTGCCGTGGGCACACTTGACGATGTTGAAACATCATCTACGACACCTCTGTGCATCCAGTTTTATTGTCGTGACTCATAACAAGAGATATAAGCTTCCTGGTGAAATCGAGATTCCTATTCTAAATTCTCCGAGTACAGAAGTTGATAAGAGCAAGCCACCGAGGAGGAGGACGAGGTGGCGATGGGACTGTGAGAGAGAGAAAATCAGGCGGCGCAAGAGGAGATTGATCAAGCTAAGAATTCTACACAAGGGTAAAATAGTCAAAGTCATCGATAACCATCAAGAACACGATGGGAAAGAAGCACAATTAACCGAAGAAAAAGTACGAAACCCCGTTTCTAGAGATCCGAAGGCTGACGATAGCGCTGCACGTGCACAAGAGCAGCCCGAAAGGCAACAATCCGAATACAGTCGGCCCGAAATCTCGAAGCATCCCGGTTTTGAACTGCCCCGAGTCGAAAACATACCTGATCCAGGGCTCGCACAGCTTCCTGATGAGGTGAATTTGCAGCAGCAAGAAACCGGCCCGTCTGAAATTACGAGGGATGATGTCAGCGCTGCACACACACAAGAGCAGCCTGAAAGGCAACAGTCCGAATACAGTCGGCCCGAAATCTCAAAGCCGCCCTGTTCCGAATTGCCCCAAGTCAAGGATTTACCTAATCCGGGGCCCGCAGATCTTCCCAATGTGGTGAATTCGCTGCAGCAAGAAACCGGCCCGTCTGAAATTACGAAGGCTGACGTTAGCGCTGCGCACACACAAGAGCAGCCCGAAGGAGAACAATCCGTAAACAGTCGGCCCGAAATTTCAAAGCCTCCCGATCTCAGACCTCCCCGAGTCGAGAACTTACTTAATCCGGGCCCCACACAGCTAGAACCTACATCTACCGAAGAACTATTCAACTCGGAGCGTGCACGTAGACAGCTGAGGCGTTGGAATCAGAGTTATCCCGGCCCTACATCGGGGCCTGAGGATAATGATTTACCTCTTTTGGGTTATTTTAATCTGGAAACGCCTCGAGTCAGTGTGGTGGAGCAAATGCAACTTGAAAGCGACGTGAAATCGGTCAAGCGAGTTGAGAAATATAGTCGGAGAAGGAAATCAGAGCCCAAGCAACCGGAGTTTGCGTCACCAAGTGAAAACCCGCCACCTCAGCAACCACGCAGGAGCCCGAGGCTCCGATCGGCCAACCCTCAAGTTACTCAAGACACAGACTACACGATCGCATTACCATCACAGCATTATCCGATGAGCGAGCCCGTTTCTAGCGATCCGAGCATTTGTCCGACCCGGGTGAATTCGCAGCAGCAAGAAACTGGCCCGTCTGATATTACCTATAGCCGGAGAAGGAAAACGAAGCCCAAGCAATCAGAAACTA
Source organism: Phtheirospermum japonicum (assembly GCA_014905375.1). Taxonomy (NCBI): domain Eukaryota; kingdom Viridiplantae; phylum Streptophyta; class Magnoliopsida; order Lamiales; family Orobanchaceae; genus Phtheirospermum; species Phtheirospermum japonicum. The sequence goes on along the minus strand of BMAC01000065.1, from coordinate 464,757 downwards.
TCGTCACATATGAAAAAGAACCTCGACAACTGCCTGAAGAGCTGCCACCTCAGCGCGAAGAGGTTTCTCAAGATAAGGAGCAACCACGCAGGAGCCTTAGGCTCCGCTTGGCCGACCCTGAAATCATTGTGGCCTCGAACTATGTGATCGCGTTACCATCACAGACTTGCTGTGAAGACTGTCCGAAAAGCGAGCCGTCAAAAGAGAAGCCTGTTAACCAGAAACTGGCCCTGGAACCAGTAAAGCCCACGGATGAAGGGACGGAGGTGGAGAAACTGACGGCACGGCGTGTTGGAAGACCGCCGAAACGCCGTCTCTTTGCTATGCTTAATAATAATAATAATAATAATAATAATAATAATAATAATAATAATAATAATAATAATAAGGATTTGATGATGTCACCAGGAATTGTTGGGTTGGATCGATCGGAAAGTCAACAGGCTGGTCAACTCCCGAAACGTGGGCGTGGGAGACCTCGGAAGATAATCATGTGAAGTTTTGCTTCGTTTTACATTTGTTGTTATTGTTAGGCCAAGATTGTCTTGGAGAGCTGATTGATGAGTTTTTTCTGACTATGTGCTGCCTAATTTTGATCAGTATTAAATGTAAGGCTGCAGCCTGAGAAATTGAGAATATAGATTCTTTTTCCCAATTGATGTGATATTTTTCTTTTTTTTCCTCCCTCTCAAATTGGATGTCGCAGTGTCTTTTGTGCCACACGTATAAATGAGAATTGGATTGGTTGTCAAATCAATACAGATACAAGTTCAATTATTCACAGGTATTGCGTAATATTTTAAGTAATAAATTAATATAAAATCAAAAATTTAAATGAATATAATTGACTAAATTATTGGATAAAATAATTGATACATTTGTGAAATATTTAAAATACATTTTTATTTGTTAAAAATAATTTATATATATATATATACACTAGTTTAACACCCTTGTATTACACGGGATTTATAAAAATTAAATATGAAAATATTGTGAAAATTATAAAATTTTAAATTTAAAATAAAAAATTGAAATGATATGTTCTCAATCCATGTCCTCTCCAATTTATTAATTATTATAATTGTTGATTAATATTATATTTTAATATTTAGATTAAATTCGTTAATGATTATATTTACATACTTATAAAAATTCAAAAGATGTATTATTAAATCATTTTATATTTTTATGTTTAGATTAATATTGTTAGTAATTACAGTTACATACTCTCGACGACGTTTGGGCCAGGTCGGCCAAGGCCGGCGCACCGAGCTCGACGCTGCTCGACGGTGTCTGAGCCAGGTCGGCCTGGACGGTGCGCGGGGGGGCTTGACACCGCTCGGAAGCGCACGCACCTACTTGGCGTGATGCGCGCCTGCTCGGTGCCGCTTGCACTTTGCTCCTTGCATCGTGTACCCGCTCGGCGTGGTGCGCGCCTACTCGACCTTGTACGTGCCTGCTCGGTATTTCCCGGTAGCACGCGCGCCTACTTGACGTGGTGCTTTCGTGCTTGGTATTGTTTGAAGGATGCTCTCCGCGCTTGTGTGGTCGGCCATTTTGGGCGAGTAGGTCTCGACCGGTGCTCGGCGTCCCGTACGCCTTGTTGATCAGACGAGTCCTCAGGTGCTCAACCAAGTGTTCTGCATTGACTCAATGGTCTAGGGTGGTCGACGACCCACAGTAGCTGGTCTTCCGCGTCTCTTAGGCCCGGAGTTGGCCAGGTGTACTCGCCATTCTTTATTTGGTTACCCATACCAGGTCGACTATCAACAGTTCTCAAATCTAATTAATTATATGGAATTTATTTATTGTTATCAGATGTTATTTTTTACCTCAAAATTGTCTTTGAATTGGTGTAAAATAAAAACTTTGAGACTGAAATTGATTAATTATTATTATTATTACTTTTTATTTTAATTTTTTATTTTTGTAGTGAAATTAGTTTTGAATACCATGGACTAATTTTGAAAATTTACTGTTTATTATCTTTTGTCCATTTATTATATATCCAATAGCGGCAAATCGGAATATACACCCACGCGGTTGTGAGTGGGTGTGTGTTGGGGGGCGGGGAAAGGGTTTCCTCTGCACCGGCGACGATGATAAGGCTCGGATACACTCGAATTTCTCTACGTTTACAATCCCATTTTCTGGAACAATCAATTCACATATCGCTCGATTTTGACCCATTTTCTTTTCCGCCATTTATGGGGTTTTTCAACTCCTAAAATGTTTTGAGTGAATTGTAAGGCTCTGACAGTCGGAATACACGTAGATCACAACAGGTACGCATATAAATAGGGGATAAGGTTTGAAATCAATTTTCTTCCCCCTAACTAATGTGGATAGAGATTATTGACGTGTTCAATTTTCCTGTATGCTGGATAACATCTGAGCTGAAAAATAGGGGAAATAGACTATTATCGATGTAATTTAAGCATAATATATATTTAACCTGAGAATATTGACATGTTCTGTTCTGCCCTTTCATGCATTAAGAAGTCTATTTTGCCTATAATAAGCCTTTTTTTTTATTCGAAGGGATAATTTAATTCAACTATTTAAGTACTTTTAATGGGATTGTGAGGATTGCTTTAGCAGTGTGCATTGTATTGTAGCTTCCATTCTCTCGAGGCGTGTTCGAACGATAACCAGGAACCTCTCCGGGCCCGCCTTTGGAGCAATTTGTTCGAAATGATTCAAGTAAGATTTCTCAATTATTCTTAGTTTATATTAATTCGAATTCTATTTTTCCTGTATTTATCATCTGTGATTCAGTATGATTGCCATTTTCGTTTAATTAATTATACAGTTTCGCCTTTTATGTTAATTCATTTTCATTTTCTCCTCCCAAGATGTGTATTCTATTTGATTGTACAATTATATTTTTAGGATTTGGGATTTTTAAGTTTACTGTTTTGTATATACACAGTTAATATACGTGTCCATGTTGTTTGTATGTGTTTACCGGCAAAATCCACGACTTCAAAGAAAGAAAACAAAATTACAGTAAAATCTCGATAATTTAATACTCGATTAGTTAATAACCTCGCTTAATTAATTTTTTTTTTCCCGGTGTTAATACTCTCGATTTGATATAGTAAAACATCGATAATTTAATACCCGGTCCATTTTCTTTTTCTCCTCCCAATATTTTGAGATTTGTTACGTGTCAGAACATGCCTATTACGGATTTCTTCACCGAATACGGTGAGGCAAACTTGTACGAAATCCAAGAGGTCGTCGGTAAAGGAAGCTATGGTGTTGTGGCCGCTGCGGTTGATACTCACACACGACAAAAAGTGGCTATTAAAAAAATAAATAATATTTTCGAGCACGTATCCGAAGCGACTCGCATTCTTAGGGAGATCAAGCTCCTCCGCTTGCTCCGGCACCCAGATATCGTGGAGATAAAGCATATTATGTTGCCTCCGTGCCGGAGAGAGTTCAAGGATATATACGTCGTGTTCGAGCTGATGGAGACCGACCTCCATAATGTCATCAGGACCAATCATGATCTGACACCTGGCCATCATCAGTATTTTCTGTATCAGCTGCTTCGAGCCCTCAAGTATATGCATTCAGGCATGCCTTTTTTTTTTTTTTTTTCCTTTTTCTTTTTTAGTTTCAATTTTTTTTTTGACATGAATTTTTATTTTTATTTTTAAATTTTGCAGGAAATGTTTTTCACCGGGATTTGAAGCCGAAGAACATTCTGGCTAATGCGGACTGCAAGTTGAAGATTTGTGATTTTGGGCTAGCTCGTCCGTCGTTTGGTGATGCCTCGTCTGCTGTATTTTGGACTGTATGTTCTAATACACTAATTATTATTATTATTATTATTATTATTATTATTATTATTATTATTATTATTATTATTATTATTATTATTATTATTATCATTATTTATTTATTTATTTTATTCTGCAAGAATTTATTATTGATGTTTTATTTTTGACCGAAATGCTGACTTCGATAGGATTACGTGGCCACTCGATGGTATCGTGCGCCTGAGCTTTGCGGTTGCTTCTTTTCAAGAGTAAGTTACCTTACCTGGCAATTTAAGTCTCCTTTTAGTCGTGTTTGAGATTATTTTTTGAGGCTTCTTATCAGAACTCAAATCTAGATATGAGATTCTTATGTTCTTTAGATTTAAGCTAGTGTTTTTGTTGGCATAGTATTATATGCAGATTTATTTCCCGTTTTTAAATTAATTGACCATTATTAGTATGACCATCAATATGATCAAATTCATCAAAGTATTTAAGAAAGCATGTAAAATATTATTGTTTCTGCTTTTATTATTTTTTGCAACACGGGGGTATTATTATTATTATTATTGTTATTATTATTATTATTATTATTATTATTATTATTATTATTATTATTATTATTAATTCCTAAAAAAGTTACTATTTGCAGTATACTCTTGCTATTGATATCTGGAGCATAGGGTGTATATTTGCCGAGATACTTACCGGCAAAACATTATTTCCCGGGAAAAATGCCGTTCATCAATTGGAGCTCATAACTGATCTTCTTGGTTCGCCTTCTTCTGAAACCATTTCAAGGGTTTGTTCCTCTCAACGCCATTTAATAACTTATTGAATTAATTTTAAATCAAAGCTTATTAGATGACATTTTTTTTTTTTTTTTTTTGCAGATTCGAAATGAAAAAGCCCGAAGATTTTTGAGTAGCATGAGAAAAAAAACCACCCGTACCTCTGACCCAAAAGTTCCCAAGTATCGATCCAATGGCTCTTCGTTTACTCCAACGTCTACTTGCTTTCGATCCCAAGGATCGCCCATCTGCCGAACAAGTAATCAAGATTCCACTATAAATTGTTTGACTCGATTTAGTTTAAGACGTGTTGTATCGATAATTTGAACTGTTTCTTGCTACAGGCACTGGCAGATCCCTATTTTTATGGCTGGCAAATGTGGAGGATGAGCCGTCAGCTCAAACGGTTTTCGAAACTCGATTTTGTGTTTGAAAAGAGAAAATTAACAAAAGATGACGTGAGGGAGCTAATATACAGAGAGGTATAGTAATCATTAGTGAGCAGCTTTTGTTGTTATTGATGTTATTATTGTAATTAATTAATGCAACGACAGATATTGGAGTATCATCCGCAGATGCTTGAGGAGCACCTTCATGGCACGGACCAGACTCACTTTATGTACCCGAGGTCTGGCAATCATTTTTTAAATTTTTTCTTTCTTATAAAACATCCTTTTAAAAAAAAAGAATAAATTTTTAAGGTCTATGGGTGTTTCAGTGGACTTGATAAAATTTAAGGCAACAATTTTGTCCACTTTGAAGGAGCACCCTGGTGAAGTAGAAAAGAAATCCGTGGCTTGAGGCGCTATGTCTCCTTGCCCAAGGGTAAGGTGTGTTTTAGATTACTTGGTAATGATGATCTGGTGATTTTTAAATTTTAGGGATGATTAAATATAGGGAAAATTGTGGAAAAGTCCCATTCCCGCAAGATTATTCGCCTCAAACTGCAACAATTTTTTTTTTTTTTCTGGGGTGGGTGGGGCGGGGGGGATAAATAATCATTCGCCAGATTTAAACCCTTTTTTTTTTTTTTTTACTATAATACCCTTAATCCTCACCTGATTATACTCAATTCTCATCTGATTCTTTAATCCTGTCCTACAATTGCCAAGCTGTCTTTTTTTCCAAGATAGCATAATGTTTAAAGGGGTAAGTAGTACATTATAGATAACTTTTTTTTCTTTTTTCTTTTCCTTTGAAGTCGTTAGATTATATTTAGGGGTAGTTTTTGTAATTATCCTGGTTTTTATTGGGCTTCGTTTAGGAAATGGCTACGGTGCCGTGAAGGCACCATGCCCCCCCTGCATTTACATCCATCCATTTACCAATATTTGTAACCAACTTTTGTTCCAATGGTTGTGATTAAGTGAAGAATGGTGCCCTCACGACACCGTAGAAGTTCCCCTTCTTTTAAAATTACTGTATTTCTATGTATCATGCAGGGAACGTGTGTGTTCACCTATAGATGAGGACCATGACGAGAATAGTGATTCTAAAAACCAAAAACTGCTTGCTATTCCGCGCCCCAAGAAGTCATTGGATATCAAGGGATCATCAGATATTATAATCGACAATAATAATAGTTTAAAGGGTAGACAATATGGTCATAGGAATTCAAGCCAAAGTGGTGCTCGATGTTTGTTGAGAAGTGCCAGCATTAGCGCCTCCATATGTGTTGGTATGGAACGAGCAAGCTGTGAGGTATGCGATTACATCACTCATAACCTTTTTCGTTACTTTTGATTTGTATTTGTATTTTTAATTTATTTTATTGACATTTTTTTATGTTTTATTTTTTGCCTGCAAAGGCATAGGACAACCGATACGACACACAACTTAGGGATAAGAATTAGTGGATATGAACAGAATGTGAAGATCGGCTTCGTTTTGCGAGAATCTTGATTTGTACCGGGATGATTTTAATTTATATTTATATTTATATTTTTTTCCTCATTTATTAATTTGTGGAAGTGATTGAATTGCTTTGTTGATAATGTATTGTGTAACTATTGAGTGGTGTTTTATACATCCCAATAGTCCACTTTCGTTTCTGCCAATTATACAGTGGGGACTTGATGTTTCAGTGAAATTAGTTTACCATAGATTGTCCGTGCAGTTTATAACGTGAGGGTGATAATACCTTGAAAGCATGACTTATAATAAGTGATTGCTATGCCTTTTATATGTATATTAAAGGTCTCGACTAATCGGTAACCAGCCACCTACGTGTGCCCACATGGCCAAGAAAAGGTGCCAATTCAGATAAAAAACAAAAATCTCATTTTCTTCGCTCTCTCTCTCTCTTCCCCGTTCTTTCATTTATTTTTTTTGCCCCTCTCTCTTTCGATAATTTGCACAATCCACCTTAATTGCTTGCTGCGCGCTCCAAATTGCACTAAAAAAACAACTGCCAATCATTTTCTTGCTCCCAACAGACGCGAACATTATGGGTGGAGAATTTAACCAAGAACTTTCCATGCTAGGGTTCCAAAAGTTCGATATTTAATTTTACCAGCAGGGGTAAATATTTGAAAAGGCTCGATTTTTAATTCAACAATTAAGGGTGAATAATACTAAAGGTTCGATTTTTACTCTCACTCCATGCTTGATTTTTTTAGGGTTTTGTTTGATTTTTCTTGTACCTAAGGTTCGATTTTTTGGGGGTTTTAGGTTAAATAAATTTGTTTATGTAGTTTGTAATTATAAAAGGAAAGAAAGTTTGCTATTATTGAATTTTTGTGTGCAGTCATTACATGGATGTGTTTTTTTTGGGGGTAATAACTTGATGCTAAGGGAAAAGGAGAGAAATGAAAACTTTTACTACGTTTATGAGACGGATGATAAGGTTGTTTTCGTTCGATGTTTCTGAGTTGATAGTGAATCAAAAATTCATATGCACATCATTTGGTAGTGATATTGTATTTGACACCACATACAACACAATACGACATCACTACAAAATGATGCATATGAATTTTGAATGGTGTTCGCTCCTTTTGTTTGTGTCAATCATCATAGGCAGACTAATTTATTTGGTTGTGAAATACTCAGTGATGAGAAAACGAATTCTTTTATTTAGTTGTTCTCTACATTTGTAGAAGCAATGACAATCGAACCATATCCTGAAATTATCACTGATTAGGATGCTGCCATATCACTTGTGTTCTGGAGCACTATGCATTAATATTGTATTTGGCATATCTTGAACAAGTTTACAAAGAAGCTTGGTCCTGTTCTTCATAATATGCACCATCATTCTTTATTTTGGATTATTAATCACTACAAAAAACTCGCGGATACCGACGACCATTTTCTTCGATAAGTCATCGGTACCGATTACTTACCGACGAAAATGGTCCGTCGGTAAAAAATTACAATGGATTTTTTTTCGTCATCATTCTTTTGTTTGGTTGTTCTCTACATTTGTAGAAGCAATGACAATCGAATCACACCATGAAATTATCACTGATCAGGATGCTGCCATATCACTTGTGTTCTGGAACACTATGCATCAATATTGTATGTGACATATCTTGAACAAGTTTTCAAAAAAGCTTGGTCCTGTTGCATAGTATGCATCATCATTCTTTATTTTGAATTATTAATCACACCAAAGAAAACTAGCAGATACCGATGACCATTTTCGTCGATAAGTCATCGATACCGACGAAAATGGTCCGTCGGTGAGCTCTTGTCGGTAAAAAAATTACCAACGAATATTTTTTCGACGGTAAAATACCAACGAATTAATGACGGACTCCAAATTTGTCGGTATTACCGCCGGATATTAATAAATTAAAAAAAAATATCGACAGAAGACATATTTCCGTCGGTAATTAATCTTATTAAAAAAATTAAAATTAAAATTACCGACGAATTGCAGTCTATACCACACCCACAAGCCCGCCCATACGCACCCAAGCCCAGACCGCCCCAAGCCCAACACCCATTAATCACAAATACATCCTCTTATATGTCGCTTGGAGGAATTCAAATACGCGACCTCTCACTCTCCAAGCCTACCCATGACAAGAAAGGCTTACTCGATCCTGGTAAGTATTTGACATTATATATATATATATATATATATATATATATATATATTATATTAAAATTATAAATATATATAAATATATTATATAGATATATGTTATAAATATAGTATATATGTATATACTATACTATAAATATTATATATATATATATGTATGTATATATTATATTATAATACATTTATATAATGTAAATAAAAATAAAAAAATAAAAAAAATAAAAAATAAAATCATAAATCATAAATAAAATTAATAAAAATTAAAAAATCTAATTTACCGACGGTAGTTAAAAAATAATAAAAGTGGAGTTACTTACGGAAATGTCCATCGTTAATAAATAAAATTAAAATAAAGACTATAAAAATAAATAAATATTACAAAATTAAAGTTACGAAGGATATTTTTGTCGGTAAATAAAAAAATTTTAATTCGTCGGGAATCCGTTGGTATTACCGACGAAAAATGTCCGTTGGTAATTTCCATCGGTATTTCCTGATTTTTTTTGTAGTGAATGGCTCAGAGACTCCTGATAATTTGAGTGCAAGTGGAATTCGTTGATGAGCAAGTCATAGTTGAGTGGTAACGAATGGTTGTTGAAATTGTATGATATTCAAGATCATTGAGTTCTTGCCTATGTAAAAGGTGTCTTTGCTAATGGTATATCTAGTAGCCAGCGCATTGAGAGTAATCACAAGATACACGAGTAGAAAATGTTCATTAAATGCCTTCTTCACTCGTTTTGTTAGTGCTCTCGCGCCTATAGTCATGAAGAGTTGATGGTTTTTCACGTTGATCTAAATGAAAAGGCGAGGACCAAAACTTTATTTGTAATGGAATGACACATGTCCGAGATCTATACAAAGATGATATTTTTGTTGTTCCAGGAGGAGTTTGAAAAGAGTGCAAGGTATATATGTAAAATGATTTCACATTCTAATGATTGTCGAATTTATGAGGGTCAGCAGATTGATATTAAAATGAATACTCAGCACCAACGACATTTGACATGACGCTAGTTACACGAGCGCTCATAAATGACGCATCGTTGACCAAGGCACGAAACAATTTTCTGATGGAAATGTTCGAAGATATGATATATAAGATTAGTAACATTGATGAAGTGGAAATGCACGATGAATCGATTGAGTAGAGGCCAAGGTCGGGACGAGATGTTTGTATGCGACCCTGTAGACTAAAGGTAAATGCCTATGTTCGGGGAAAGAGAAAGGCATGTCTCGGAGTAAACGGGCTTGTAGTTTTTGTCGTCGGAGCGGCTATGAAAAATGTAATTTTCCAGACTTGATGGTAGTTCATGTTGTAGCGAAATTGGATGATCTTATTTTTTCTTGTTGATTGAATGTGATTTGCAAGACTCCACTTTCTGTGTTGTTTTGTTGTTTGAATGTGATGTCCTAATCTCTCTGCTCAAAGTTACATCATGTATATATTGATGAAAATATATAAATTGTGTTGTGATGAATCGGTTTATTTTATTTAGTGTCATTTTTTGAATCTTTTTTTTGATTATTGTTAAGTGTTCTTGATTTTTCATTTTTCGTTATTTTGAGTCCAAGTTCAACTTTTTGACATGAGTTTTTATACTATCCATTTTTCATTAATCAGTATAATTAGGGTTGGTAAAGTCTTGTAATCTTGATTTCATTTTCTTAATCGATTTATTACTTATTTCATGCTCTTTGACTTTCTTCGGATCGTTAAGAGTATGAAGTCATCTTCGCTTGAATGTTGATTTTGATAGAAGTTTTACTCTAGCAATCGAAAGTGTGAAGCAATCAAATAACATATTGAGAATATATATATATATATAATATATTCGATTCATTTTGGATGACCTCATTTTACGATGATCATCACACGAACCTTCATTTTCGAGTCATTTGACCTTGTTCATTCTTACCAAGTGTTTTTTCATTAATTATCTAACTTCATTTTCGGGCCATTTGACTGTGTTCATTCTTACCAAGTGTTTTTTCATTAATTATCTAACTGCTCAAAGTTACGAACATGTTTATATTGACTTATAAATATTAATTGTGATGAAATTGGTAAAATTCTTGCGCACATGAAAAAAATACATTCCTCAATTACAAATATCATTCTCGACCTAAAATAGTATAATATTATAAGATCCTTGAAAACTACTAAACCTTGATTTCTAAGAAGTACAAGAATGTTCACTACGAAACTACATAATCAAACAACTTCTCCACTTTCTTGTAATCTCACGTCTCATGTCCTACACGATCCACCTTGTCAAATAAAGTAGCCAATTCTTGGTTCATCTCCCCTTCATTTCGGAAGCTGTTTCTATTTCTACATCTCTTTCTTCCTCACTTTCCACCCTTAGTTACGGACCTCTACAGTAACATGTCAATCCTATTACCATACTTTTTACTTTGAATCTCATCATCCCAAACAAACCTCGTGAATAATTTTCCATTATCCAAAAAATAAAATAAAATTTTACAATATGACAATAATGGATAGAAAGCTGAGAACAAAAGAACATATTAACATAATCTCAACAAAATTTCTACCTTTATAGTGGTGCATCACCAAAATTTTCGACTAAGAATTCTTTTTGGTTTTTGATATCTGTTTGCACTTTATTTTTTTTGTGTTTTTATCTAACCGCAAATGTATGACCTAGAAATAGTACATGACGGTATGGCCTTATTTCAAAAGGACCAAATTGATTTAGAAATTAATAAATAATATAATATCGATAATTTAGGTTTATTTAAACTAATAGAAATATGCGTTGGGTTAGTGTCGTTACCGACGAAAAATATAAATTAGACAACTATTGCTATCATAAATCACCGAGATTAATATCAAATAGCAAACAATTAAGATAATTAAATGGTAAGGCAATATTGCGGGGTTCGGGATTGTCATTCAATTCAATATATGTTAAAAAAAATTAGTTAAATCCTTCTCCCGAAACTATTAAACCATACATTCTAAGTATGAAATAATATCTCCATTTGAAATCACACTTAGAACTCCAACAAGGTTAAAAGATTTATAAAACATCACTTCTAATCTCAGATCTCTCGATTTTGTTGATTAAAGTATTTTGTATTCAAAATGTTGTTAAAAAAAAATATCGACTCTCAATTTATGATATGCTAAATTAAATAAGTATAAAGATTGTCAAACAATTAGGAAATATTTAATTTAAGAACAAAAAATATTGAAAGGATTATACGTGATTGAAAGAAATATATCAAAATATCAACCATTCATTTTTCCAAGGAAAAATTATATTTTGTTTTGGATCTTCCAAATCATTCCCGCAGGAGATCCATACCCATTTTTTTCCGATCCTACGAGAAAAAGATTCATTCTCTTCATTAAAAATAGGAGGTAGAACCAATAAAGACTTATTTTTTGATTCAGCCCTGGCCTCATTCAAGAATTGTTTTTGACCGAATCCGTAGGAATCAATAGAAAGGGCAAATCCATTTTCTTTTTTTTTTACCATTATATTAGCCTCATTCTACAAAAAATATGTGATATTGGTTATCATCAAATAATGTCTGCTAAGTTAGCCAATTCATTAAAAAAGATTCAAAAAAAAGTTCGATCGGGCTTTTTTGCTGACGTGACATGATCATACTTTCTTATTAATTTCATTAATTTAAACATTAAATTGAAGAAAAAACTTGGATTCTTTTATTCCATTATATTGTTCACTTATCAGAAAAGGTGCGTAACATTGGCCATCGTCATATCATGTTTGTTAAGTTGGCGAATTGATCAAAAAGGTCGAAAAAAGTCTGGTTGAGACTTTTTGCTAACTTTGCGTGATTTTTTAATCATTTCTCTATAATCATAAACAAAAACTGAAGACAAAACCCTATTTTACCCCCTTTTTCTTTTCCATTTTTAACTTAATTTTCCATTAAATTAATTAATAAGATTTTAACCAATAAAACTTAATAAAAACGTAGAAACATAAATAAGTTAAAATATTATAAAATAAATACATAAACTTATATGAAAAAAATTATTAATAATGAAAATCATGTCAATAAACAATTCGAAATGCCTCGACTTTGTAAGAACAGGTCAGAGTCAAATAGCAATGACTCGAAGCACTTCTTTTTGCACTATTTCAGAAACCGAGGAACTCAATCGTATGGATATTTAAAATACAAGATTTCTAATCCTAGCAGGGGGGGTGGGGGGGTGGGGTGGCACAGATACTCAATTTAAAGTGAGTAAACAGATCGAGTACTCATAGATACATATAGAATTTTGCGAAAAGTTGTATTCGATGAACGTCGTATGTACAGCTTGGAGGGAGATCTTTTGAGGTCCACCCTATGATATGGGGTAAAAAAACCAAAATAAGTGATTTTAACCCTTACAAAAAGATGACTGGTTGCGGAGAGACTGTTTCATTTTTGTAGGCTAAGTTCGACCTATTGCTTTTTCTTTGTGCCTATTTTGCTTTAGGGGGTTGATTCACAGGGACAACTTTTGTAATTTCATGGTATACTTAGGGATGGCAATGGGGCGGATCGGGTCGGGTACTACGAGAACCGGACCGCCCCGTCAACCTCATGGGCCGGGTCAAGGGTACCCGTTACGGGTCGCAGGGTGGGCGACCCGCCTAAATAGTTTTTTATTTATAATTATAAAATATTAATATATTACTATAAAAATTAAACAAATGACTACAAATTTAATAAAAACAACAACAACGATAAATCAAAAAAAATAAATTTATCATACTTTTATTAGGTTATTTATAAGTTTATTTATCATTTATTTTATTTTATTTTATTTTATTAATGTATATTATTTATAAAATAATATCACTATCAATCTGTAAAGGTAAAATATAATATTAAGTGTATAAAAAGTAAACAATCATATAAATTATATATATAACTTATAAAATATATTTAAAAAATAAAAATATTGTACTGTGCAGGACGGGCTTGGTACCCGAACCCCGCCCCGCAACGAGGCACGGGGCGGGGCGCCCAAATTGCGCAGGCCAGGTCGGGACGGGGTGGGTCGAGCCAAAGTTGTCATCCCTAGGTATACTCATGGATTGGCCAGTTTCTATTTAGAAGGCTGTAATTTCTTAACGGTCGCATTTTTACTCCTGCTAATAATTTAGTATATTCTTTGTTGTTTCTATGGGGTCATGAAGCACAAAGAGATTTTACCCTAATACAATTAGATATACATATAAAAATTTAAAATAAATCTTAAAATATTGTAAAATATATAAAACTTTATATGAAAACAATCATATTTTTTTCATACAGATTTTTATATTTATTTAATATATTTTTAAAGTTCATTCTATATTTTATATTTATCTTTGATCTTATCAATTTTTTATGGATTAAATTTCATTAATAATATAAAAATATATAAAATTTTATATTTATTTTATAATTTTCTAAGATTTACTTTATGTTTTATATTTATCATGGAATTTTTTAATTTATATTGATTAAAATTTAATTTTATATTAATTTGATCACAGAAAAAGAAAATGGAGGCACAACAGGTTTATCTTCAAATTAATGTTTAAAATTAAATAAAAATTATAAGAAGATATAGAATCATGTCACATTAGAAAAAAAGACCCTATTAAGATTTTTTTTTTTGAACTTTCTTAATGATTGACCAGCTTATAGATGTGGTTTGATGGTTGTCAATGTCATGTACTTTTTCTGAAATTGACCAATATATGGACCAAAATAAATTTCCTCCTTTCGTTTTTTTTCTTTAATTTAAATTTTAAAATTAAAAAAATGATAAGAAAGTATTGAATCACGCTATATCAAAAAAAGATCATGATCGAATTTCTTTGGACTTTTTTTTTTAAGAATTGACCAACTTAGCAAACGTTTTTCAAGCCTAAATCATCCAAAACAACTCCGAAAATCCTACAAAAATCACATAAAGGACCCAAACACGTAATAACGTCTAAATAATAGAAATGAAGCTAACAGACATTTTAAACGTACAAAAACCTAATCAAATAAGTCCTAATATGTACATAAAATTCGTGTTTATCAATATCTGTATTTCCATATATGATCCACAATCACAGTTTACTTCGCATTTCTCAATGTTCACACTTGACGACTGACACTGGACTGAGAATATATTAGAATGATATAAAAACACATATCAAAACTTTCATCAGGAATTCAAAGAAATTGATAGCCCTGAATATATACACCATAAAAACTCAAATCGCATAAAAATACAAACTCAAATCAACAAAACACATACATCAAATAATGAAGGTATATCAAAAAATCGAACATAAACCCCAAAATATTGAACCAAAACTCAAAAAAAAAAAAAATTAGACGAACCCTAGGTAAAACAAAAAAATGAACCTATCGTCATTTAAAATCGAGTCAAACCCCCCAAAAATCGTATTGTGAGTTTGAAACTCGCATCTCATTTTTCTAATCGCTACTAGAATCAATTAGAAAAGATCTTACGCTTATGGGAAAAAATACGTGCTCATAAAAAAAGTAAGAGAGAAAACTATAAAAATCAAACAAAAAAGAGTAAACAAAAATTTGAACCCTAGATAGAAGAACATATCAAATCAAATGCAAAATACTCGAACCATAGGGACACGAAAAAAAAAATCGAACTAGGAGAAAGAGTTAAGGTGATTTGCTTTTTCTTTTTTAAAGTTTTTCACCTCTTATGTCCATGTTCGTCAGCAGCAAGAAAATGGTTGCCGATTGCTTCAGTGCAAGTTGAATTGTTGAAAAAGAGCCAGGAAGAAATTGTGGCCGTGAAATTTATCGAAGAGAGAGGAGTAAAAGAAAATGAAAAAAGAGGAAGAAAGTAGTGTGACAAAAAATGAGAATTTTGTTTGATAAAAAATCTGAATTGACACCTTTGTTTGGACCACATGGACTATGTAACTCGTTGCATCTTATGAAACTTAGTGACTAGTTGCGTGTGGCCTAGGATCTATTAAATGTAAGAATATTAGCCACATTCAAAGACAAATAGAGAGATAAAGAGTGTGCCTTAATCATAAAGATGTTGACGAGCAAAAATGGAAATGCAAAAGTGGAGAAGAATAAAGACTAAAGTCAGAAAAAACAGTAAAAACCAAAGAAGGTAAAAAAGAAATTTAAAAAAAATCATTTTCTAAGATTCAAATGGTCGCCTGAATTGCCAATCACGGCCTGTGCTTTAGACAAACTCATGATGAGGAGCCCCAGTAGTTATCCAGTGGACCAAACAGTAGATGCACAACCAACAACGCAATACACTTGATAACAGTGACTGTAAATGAAGGAAACAAGTGGGCCCCGTTTGTTTCCTAATCCTATTGATAATCAAAGATAGGGCCCACCATGGGCATGTTTCCGTGTTTGGTACCCCAACCTAAATTCATGTTGGTCGGGTCCACTGGGCCTAGCATTTGCGGATTTCTGCCCACTCTGCCTGCTTATTGCGCAGAATAATGAATTTTTATGTCCCCCACGTGTGCATGTGGTCTCACATTTTTATCTAGATGATTTGCATTGAAATTATTAAATGCTAATTCCAAATGTGAACAAAACAAATTGCACAATTTTTTGGGGAAAAATATTTGTAGCCCTCTTTGGGATGAATTATAATTTTGGGATGGACTTGGTAGTTTGATGGGAAATTGAAAAGTAAACTGTGGTTGGCAGCAAAATTAAATAAACAATATATTCTTTAATTGAAATTGACTAAATGGTGCATGTTTGGGGAAAAAAAGTTGATCCGAGTCTTTAGTGTTGTTAGGGTGATAAAGCAACAATAAATTTGTAAATTCAATTTAATTGTAGGTTTATTGTGCCATATTATGATACATTAAAAGTAAAAATCTACTTATTTTTTAAATCTCTATTCATAATCATAAAATTAAAAAATTTATATATTTTTTTAATAAAAATCAAGAAAGTGGAACCATGACTTCTCACCTTTTATTATAAAGTTGGATTTTAATTTAACAAGTTAGTTTGTACTATTAAAGATAAAACTTGGTCTTGCAATGACAACAATTTTTCGAAGCCAACCTTTTGGATTTAAACCCAATGTAATGAATTGTTATTGCTACCACCCTTATCAACGCGACATTATTTAAATTTGAGTGGCCAAACGCATTGATGACATGCTCAACTAAAAGAAAAAAAAATTCTAGAAATGACGTCGATCATAATGGTGTGGATGAAACTATGAAATTCCCTCGGTGTTTAAAAATATGGGGAGA
>BMAC01000065.1:424040-446431 GCA_014905375.1 Phtheirospermum japonicum | reverse complement strand
AAAAAAAAAATGACATTCACCCCACCGTGCATTTATAATAAAAGAAAGGAAAAATGAAAAGAAAAAAATGATTAAGGGCTGGTTATATAGAAAAATTCATAATCATCGGTAGATAGGGCTTTATTATGGAGCCTTATAAATGACATAACATTCAACCCACCGTGTATTTATAAAAAAAGAAAGGAAAAATAAAAAGAAGAAAATGATTAAGAGTTCAGATGAATGCCATGTCATTTATAGGGCTCCATATTTGGTTCCACAGAAGAACCGATGATTATGAATTTTTCCATAGAACCAGATCCATTACGGAGCCCTATATAACACATGACATTCACCCCACCGTGCATTTATAAAAAAAGAAAGGAAAAAATAAAAAAAGAAAGAAAAAAAAAATATTAAGAGTTCAGATGAATGCCATGTCATTTATATGGCTTCATAATGGAGCCCTATCTGGTTCTACAGAAGAACCGATTATTAGATGATTTATATTTAATTTTGCCATGTGGGGTTGTTGCTTTTACATTTTTCAAAAGTAGTAATGCCTCTATTCATTGTAAACAATCAAAATACTGATTTTATTCATTTTTAGTAAATGGGCTTTGATTATTAGATGATTTATAATATTCAATTGTCTCAGTAGTTAATTGTTTTGTTGAGATCTTAATTAACTATGCAGCAGTACACTTTATGTTGATTTAAATTTTCAACTTATGTTGGAACTATGTATGTTATATCATTAAAAAAAAAGTTTGACATTCACAAAGCCACAACCAGATAAAAACAATTCTCTACTGATCAATAGTTTATACAAAAAAAGTTAAAAAGAAAAATTATATAATATACATATAGCTTATAAACAAATAATAAAGACGCTTTTTTCTTTTCATGTCATATTATAATGCTGAAGACATTAATACATTAATCTTACCGAAGATAATGTTGCAACAATATACTACACTACACAGCGAAATCTTTTCCCACTTTGAAGTGAAAAATCTATAAAATGACTTATTTTAGATTCTCAATCTCAAAAATCATTCCAATAATAATACCAAGCATAATTGACTTCAACAGAAAATCTTTACAAAGATCTTAAAAGATAAATCTCTCAAGACTGTGTTATCTAATATCAATCACTTTTAATAGGATTCTGCAAATCTTTTGAGCTTTAACTTTTCTAAATCTGCATGATAAACATAGATAATTTAGTTGACCATAAAATGCAAATCAAAATCGTATCCACTAACATAGATATTTAATAAGTACACAGTGTTCTTTTAATTTGTATTGCAATCTATATTCATTTGTACTACCGATCAGGGTCATAGACAAATATCTTTTTTTCCCTAAATTGGTCGAATATAAATATTTTAGTAGGTTTATTTTATATTTAGTATACGACTTTTTTTATACAGTCATATTATTTAAACAAAAATACCTATTTTTACGATGAAACATCGTAATTAACATAAATATATACACGTTCAGAAAGCATGATATTTTACATTTAAAACTAGGGCTTAACCCGTGCGATGCACGGAGCGAATTAAATTGATGGTGTAAACTCATTCGATGTAAGTGTAATATTATTAATTTATTAATATAATATAATAACTTAAAATACTCAAGTCACGATTTGGTCAATACGAACAAATTTAAAACAAAAGATGTGGATATACGCATTTCGTTGTTTTTATTGATTCACCCACTAAAAATATTCTCACAAAATTGTCAATTTATTTTTAAACCCTACACCCCCAAATATTTCATCTCCTTCAACTCTCCACCATCACTCCAACCTTCGCCCATCACTGCCGCCACTGCCATGGCTATTGAAGAACATAAATAAAATATGCACACAGAAATACGCTGCCGCCGTCGTGCCATTGAAAAAAGAAAAAGGAAAAAAATGCCTTGAAAAAAGTCGTTCGAACCAAACTTTCGAATACAAAATATAGGTTTAGAAAATCGATTTGAACACAAAATACAACTGCAAAAAATTGATTTGTACACAAAACACATGTTCGAAAAATTGATCTAAACGCCCCCTTCAAGGGTTGTTCAAATTTTTTTTCGGACAACGTTGTTGTTCAATCAAGAAGTTCAAACACATGACATATGCTCGAGAAACCAGAGACGAACACCCCTATTTTTGCATCTGTTTCTTACCCTTTGTCGTCCAGATGCATCACTTACCTTTCACCACCCTTTTGCGTAGTGAAGATCTTATAATAAATTTACACTTTTCTAATTATCGGCATCCGTTGTACTTATTTGTCAACATGTACACGAAAGTTTATCATTAGATTATGTCATAATTCAATTACATCAATTTGTTTGAGTATAACTTAAGTACAACTGAATAATCTAGTCGTACTTTAGTCGTACTTTGTTGTACGTTTTATTTTAGATATAATTTATATTAACATAATCATAAAATTATTAAATAAATCTTTAACTAATAAAAATATAATACTTGTAATATAAATTTCAAAAAAAATAATATTAAATCAACTAAAAAAATACAAAGAATTATATTTAGATTATAAATATATATTAATTAAATTAAATTTAATAAAAAAACAAAAATCATATATATTTTAAAAAATATAAATATATCCTAGACTATTTTAAAACAGGATTATAATATTATGAATTCTAAATAATTATTTAATAATAAGAAAAAATAGAGAAATATTATAAAATAATAAAATAAATTATAAAAGAATATGAAATATGTTATATATATATAAAAAATATACTTCATATATAAATACATATCAAATAATTTAAAAAAGAAATTATGAAGATAGTAATAGTTTAAATAATATAAAATAAATCTTATTTCACAATAATTCTATAAAATAAATTTAAAATAATTTAATTTCTGAATAATCATTTACTAAATCCAAAAAGTAACAAAACACACTTAAAACTCTATAAATAATAAAATAATCAAAAAAATATGAATTTAGTTAAATAAATATAACATATATATGTTTTAATTATAAATGGTTCTTAATAATTTCTAAAATGAAATAAAATATAAATTTAATATTATAATATAATATAATAATAGAAATATGAAATTATTTTAAAATCATATAAAAATATAATAAAATTATCATTAATTTCTAAATATTTCTTTTAAATACATTGACGAAATAAATTGACGATGGTGATAAAGTAAATCAAATAAACATATAAAATTTAATTTTAAATAGTTTTTTTTATCTATTAAAAGTTGATAATAAAATAATAACAAAGATAAAGAAGTTATAAAATATAATAAAATAAATCTTAAAACAGAAACTAATATACTTAATTAATATTATATTATAAAAAGTCATCTCCTAAATCTAGAAAATAAAAATATTTATAAATATTGTAAAAATATATAAAATAATAAAAAAAATAAAAAAAGAAATAGCAAATAAATGAGACATCGTATTAAAATTTTAAATGAGGGCCTTTGTATTCTATTTTACTATAGTTATTTTTTTAAAATCAGCCTAGTAATTGACTCGAGATAGCCACTGAGTAATTAACCACTAAGTCATCGAGTGAGTGGATGAACCCGATAATAAATTAAAATTTATATATAGATTTCAGTTATTACAAAAGTAATATATAACGAAGAGTAATGAATCATTTATGCACTGTTTTAAAAACCAGATCGGACCGGCCGGTTCAACCGGTTAAATCGGGAACCGACCATTGACCCGGTCCGATCACACCTATAAAACCGTTTTACCGGTCAAGAACCGGTCAAAATCGGTTAAACCGCTGAAAATCGGTAAAAAACCCGGTTGAACCGGTCAAATCGTTTTTTATGTGCAAAATATTGTGTATGATTCAACTAAATTGGCATAATTATATTAATGATCCATGAAACCTAATCAAGCAATTTGAAAATAAATAAATTATGTTCGGTCAATTTTATTTTTTTATTTTTATCTCTCTTAATAATCTAGACAAATAATTAAGATAGTTATCTATGACTTATATATCACATAACAAAGAATTACATTAATATGTTTAATAGAGTATAAATAAATTAAGCATGTTTATATAATAAATTAATTACTTTTTCCAAATACTAATCAAATTAATATTTATATTAATACATTACATAATATTTCATACTATATAATTAAGAATATTATGTTTTTATTAATACGGTTGGACCGGCGGTTGAACCGGTCCGACCGGTTGGACCGTGAACCGATGAGGAGACCGATTCGTTCACCGGTCCGGTTTTTAAAACATTGCATTTATGTGTGAATTTCTAACGTTAAATATTTAAAGTCATAGTAATTAGTCACAAATTATTAATATACAAATATTCATAAATGACTATTTAGTTAAAAATTTTGAAATAATGTATTGAATTCTTTATATTATGCGATTATATAATTATTTTTTTGTTCTGCTCACATATAATTTTGATTTCAAATATTAATAAAATAATTGTACAGTGTTATTTATCTTTCACTTATGTTCATAATATAATTTTTTAATTTTTTTAGGAAAAATAAAAAAATTAAAAAAAGTGTCATTGTCAAGTTTGTGACACGTTTAGTGTCAAAGTTTGGGTCATCCGAGTTGTATTTGAGTCACATATAGAAAATTGAAAATATGACGCTATTAGGTTTGTCCTCGTATCACCTGGTCTGGTCAACAAATAAAACTATGGAAGAAAAGATAAGTTCTTGTTATTGATTATAAATTTCTTTTTGTCTTCGTTGCATCAATTTTCTGATTGTACACATACTTTTTTTTTTAAGTCAACAAAATTATTAAATAATTTTTTAAAATCAAATTATAAATTTTTATATTTTTGTTATTCGTTTTATTTTTGTTCCCAATTCTGTTTATATTATATTATATTTCTTGTAATTTTTTGTTTTTTATTTTATATTTAGTTAATAATTTTTTATAATTTAATGATACTTTTTTTGTAGCTATGAGTTCATATTTAATTTTATAATATTAGMAACTTTTTGGTTTGTTTTCTATATTTTTTTTTGTATTTATTAAATAACTATTTATAAGTTATTATATTTTATTTATAATAAAAACAAATCTATTTGATATCATTTGACATATTTATATTTTGATTTACTTTTACGAATTTTGCATATTTATAAACTAATTATTTAGATATATTTATATATTATATATTTATATTTTTTAGATTTCTTATACACACACACACACACCCTATTATTATTTTTTATTTGATTTTATATTTTTATCGATTCTCTTTTTTATTTTTATATTTATTTAATAATTTTATAGAATCTAACTATGAAATTTTTTTTAGTTAATTTAACTTATTTTATGAATTTTTCTTTAATTTTATTTGATTTTTGAATTTTTAGTTTTTTTTATATTTATTAAATAAATATTTATAGTTTAATTATAAGTTCTTATATTTTTATCTATATGGTTTTATTAGTATTTTCAAATTTTTATGGTTTTATGAAAAAATATTTATGTCTTACATTTGCTTTTTTAGATTTTTCAAATTTATTAACTAATTATTTACATATATTTATATATTTATTTTAAATAATTCTTTATATTTTATATTTTCTTCAAAAAAAATTATATTATTTTTATTTTTTTCAGTTTATTTATTATTATACACAATTCTCCTATATATTTAATATTTAGTTATAGAAATCATAATCTCCAAAAGAATATTTATATAAATAATTATATACATAATAAATATGTATACTACATATAGTAAGTAAAATGGGCGGGGAAATTTTGAGAAATAGTTTTAGAAATGCTAGGCTTTTTTTTTATATATATAGATATGCATTTTTATTTAAAAAATATGATTTCTAACGGAAACCTTTTTGTACGCTTAGTGCACAACAATTCTTGCATGTGTTTGTGTGTGTGTAAATAAAAATATAATAAAATCCTAATAATTAATAAGAAAATAGATATATTTTATGTGTTATATTAGCCACATGACAGTCATAATTCTTGACTAACTTAACCATTTAAAAAAAATGACAGTACTTTATGTGATCTCAAAAATATTTTGAGATTGAGACGTAAAAATTAATTGAAAATAAGACAAATTAAATCACATCCAACAACTCTAGAAAATACGTATAAAATATTATATATTAACTACAAATATTAGTGATTCGAATAAAAAATAAAGTATAATAGGTTACAACAATACTATATATCCATGCTACAATCCACAACAAAGTCATAGGTGCAAATGCATTAAATAAATCTTTAGCTTGATGCAATAATTTGCAATCACGTTGGCATATACTGTCATCATCATGCAATGCATGGCCATGGTCCAAGAACAGATAAAGAAGTTGCTGCAGCAGAAGAAGACAAACGAGCAGCCCGTTGTAAGACTCCAACTAGGGTTAATTTTGTCGTTTGTATGATCCAATATCCTTGCCACACGTAGGCTTATTCTAGAGTATTCATATAGCTATAAATAGACTCATCATGTATCATAAGCGCAGTGCTCATGTTTGTAACCCTAGTTCATCATTAATGAAAATTGCTTCCTTGCTTTCAAGCTTACAACTTTTGCACATCATATATATGAAATGTAGTTTGTTTCATATGGTATCAGAGCAGGTATATGACATGTCTCTGTCATGCTGCAACTCCATTGAATTGTCATCCGGCCCCTTCTACAGCTTTTCATTTATTTCTTCTGTATTTTCCCTTTTTGATCAAACATCATATCTCAAACTTTTGCTGCACCTACCTCAAGCCTTCCTAGTCCGTCATTCTGTTACAAAGCCAATTAATTAGCATCAAACTCAATGATAATAACTATCTTATATAGAGACAACAAGTCTTGACAACCGTTAGAGACTATGGATTATCAAGTTTCCTTGATGGTACTCATAAGGTTCCTGATCAGTATATTCAAAATGATTCAGGTGATGAAAGTATCATAAACCAAGCATATTCTAGCTGGACTCATGAAGATCAACTGCTAGCCTCTTGGCTATTATCCTCTCTTTCTGAAAGCGTGCTGGTCACAACAGTTGGACTTAACACATCTAATGAAAGTTGGGAAGCCCTGCAGATTAGTTTTGCTAATGAGAGCAATGATAAAGCTATGCAATACAAGATGCAGCTGCAAGCAATGAAGAAGGGATCCTTGACCATGAGAGATTACATAAACAAAATCAAGTCTTGTTGTGATATGATTGCAGCCACTGGAGAAAGAATTTCTGAACAAAATCAAATCTTGCATCTCCTATCTAGACTTGGATCAGAGTACAATCCTGTTGTGGTGTCTATTACCTCAAGATCCAGCCCTTGCAGCCTTAGAGAGGCTCATTCCATTCTCTTGATCTTTGAAAATAAACTGGAAACAATAGAGGTAGTCGGTCAAGATTCATCATTTTCTTCAAATTTGCTCACTCAAGGAAATAACTCAAGAGTTCCTTTTTCCCCAAGAGGTAGGGGTACCATGAGAGGAGGAGCTACTAGAGGTGCTGGCAGAGGTAGATATGGCAACTACAGAGGTAGATGAGTTATATATGGATACAGAGGAGATAAGCTAAGGTGTCAAATGTATCATTACATTAACAACATCGTAGACAAATGTTACTACAGGATGGATATGAATTTCACTCCTACCAACAACAACAACAGGACCTATCGTCAGTCTTCAAGCAACTCTTGTCAGACTGATGCCTCCATTAATATTGCCAACCTAGGCCCTCAAGATTCCATTTTAGAAGGTAGCTGGTATCCTGACTCAGGGGCTACTAATCATGTCACTTATGACATGAACAACCTCAATCTAGCTGCTGAATATCAAGGCAATGAGACAGTGCAAGTGGCAAATGACTTAGGTATGACTATTGCTCATATTGGTAATTCTATAGTTACTGAACAATCCAAGCCCTCTCCCCACTTTTCCATCTCAAAGAATTGTTGCATATACCTCATGTCAAGAAAAATCTTATTAGTGTATCCGAAATTGCCAAAGATAACCATGTCTTTTTGGAACTTCATCCTGATTTTTGTGTTGTGAAGGCACTCTCAACGGGGAGCCACTTCTCTAAGAAGTGCTTAAAGGAGGTCTCTATAAATTCAACCTCATTAATATCCAAGCTCACACCTCATCTATTCAACAACCTCATAATCTTGCTGTTTTTTCAGTGTCTACTAGTAATAATGTCTTAGATTTGAAAACCTGGCAGCTTAGGCTAGTCATCCTACTATGATCATAGTAAGAAAGGATCTTAACAGTTGTAATGTTTCTTTTTATGACAATAAAGACACATCTTTATGTTCTGCTTGTTTGGAATCAAAGTCTCATAAACTACCTTTTTCTGACTCATTAACTAATCACTATGGTATATTTGATCTCATTTACATTGATATATGGGGACCATCTCCTATCAGATCATTTCATGGATACAATTACCATGTTAGCTTCATTTATCACAAAACCAGATACACTTGGTTCTATCTACTCAAAGCAAAATCAGACACAACACAAGCATTCATTCATTTTCACTCTCTCATAGATACTCAATTTCAAAATCTGTCAAGGTTGTTCAACGTGATGGAGGTGGTGAGTTCAAATCACCCACACCTTATTTTCTCAAACATAGTATAATATATAGACTATCTTGTACTGCACACCTCAGCATAATGGACTTGTGGAAAGGAAACACAGACACATAGTTAAGGTTGGCTTATTCATGTTAGCTCACTCTCAAGTCCCATCCTGGCACTTGGATGAAGCATTTATTAGTGATGTTTTTCTCATAAATATAACTCCTTCTAAGGTCCTCAAATACAAAACCCCTTTTCAGTCATTGTTCAATCATAAACCTGACTATTCAACCCTCAGATCTTTGGTTGCCTATGTTATTCTCACCTCAGGCCATACAATATGCACAAATTTCAATTTAGAAGTTCAAAGAGTACCTTTCTTGGCTACAACCCCTCTCACAAAGGATACAAAGTCTTGTTACCTGACAACAGAATCATCATCATCAGACATGGTATTTGATGAATCACATTACCCTTTTCATCAGAAACAAAATACTACATCTCCCCATATCAGTGATCTAACACCTCAAGCACCACTCCTCACAGTTCCCATCTCTCAGACCAATAATGACAACTCAAGCTCATCTACTTCATCCGCTAATTCAAATCCCCCTCAAGCACATTCTCCTCAGATTCTTAATCCAGCTTCATCATCTTCATCCAGCTCCCCACATCCATCATCAAGCTCCTCATCTGACAGATCAAACTCAACTCCTATCAGCTATCCAAAAACATCATCCATTCCCATTGGTCAAATAATTATTGACTTACCAATTGACAATAGTACTTTACCTATATCAAATGCTACTAAAAATGATCTGCAGGAAGGAGGCGAGGATCAGAACATTCATCCAATCACAACAAGGCTCAAGGCAGGTATCAAGAAACCAAAATCATACTTGGTCCAGGTAGACCCCTTTGCTGAGCCTAAATCACACTCACATACAATGAAGTCTCCCCATTGTCAAGAGGCTATGCAAATAGAATTTGAAACCTTGGTAAAAAACAACACATAGACAGTCACTTCCCTTCCCCCTCACAAAAAGTTAATCAGCTGAAAATAGGTTTTTAAGGCTAAGAAAGATGTAAATGGCTCATTAACCAGGTGTAAAGCAAGGTTAGTTTCCAGAGAATACACACAAGAGGCTAGCTTTGACTACACTGAAATATTTAGTCCTGTGATCAAACCATCAACAATCAGTACAGTTCTCTCCATTGCTGTCTCCAAAATCTTGGCCAATCACACAAATTGATGTTGATAATGCCTTTTTAAATGGTGATATTGACACAGAAATCTACATGCAATTCCCTCCCAGCTTTGAGAACTATGTCCCTCCTGAAATAGTTTGTAGATTGAAAAAGTCCTTATATGGATTAAAATAATCATCAAGTGCTTGGTCCAGTAAACTTGGCAGTGTGCCACATTAGTTTCAGAATATCTCAGGCTGATCCTTCTCTCTATTACAGAATCTCCAACAATACCATCATTTCAATCCTGGCTTATGCTGATGACCTCTGGATAACTGACAATAACCTTGACCAAATAAGCTTAATAATCACCAAAATAAGCCAACTTTTCTCTCTTAAGGACCTTGGCCATCTCAGTTATTTCGTTGGTATTGAATTCATCCCTCATACACACGGCCTATTCTTATCTCAGCAAAAGTACACAATGGACCTAATAGCCAAAGCTGGAATGACAGGTTGTAAAAGTTTGTCTGCACCAATGATATCTAAACCTTTGCTATCCAAATATGATGGTCAACCAATATCCAATCCCAAGCTTTACAGATAGATAGCGGGGGCTCTACATTATGCCACTGTGACGAGGCCAGACATTTACTTCAATGTGAACAAAGTTAGCCAGTTTATACAAGCACCATCTCACATACATTGAAAAGCTGTTAAGAGGATAATCAGGTATCTAGCAGGAACTATGGATCATGGCCTCAGTTTTTCACCTAGTCAATCTCTTCACCTTAATGCCTTTGCTGATTCTGATTGGGCATTAGGCATTGATGATAGAAAATCAACATCTGGACTTTATGTTTTTCTTGGTAATAATCTAATCAGTTGAAGCTCCAAAAAGCAAGGCAAAGTCTCTAGGTATAGCACAGAGACAGAGTACAGAAGCCTATCCAATGCAGCTTGTGATATAATATGGTTACAGGCCTCTTGCAAGAAATTCACCTTTTTAAGCCTTACATTCCCACTGTTTGGATAGAAATTCAATGTGCTCTTACTCTTGCTTACAATCCGATTCATCATCAAAGAATAAAGCATCTTGCGCTTGATGTACACTTAATCAGGGAGAAGGTTGGAAGCAAACAAATAAAAGTTTATCATGTTTCTTCGAATAACCAAACAACAAGCATTCTCATCAAGCCTTTAAGTGGACAACCGTTCGAGAGATTCAGAGGAAAACTATCTGTTATCTCTAAATCATCTCTCCAATTGAGGGGGCATGTTAGCATACACTATCATCATCATGCCATACATAGCATGCATGGCCATGGTCCAAGAACAGACAAAGAATTTGCTGCACAAGAAGGCAAAACGAGCTGCCCATTATAAGCCTCTAACTAGGGTTAATTTTGTCGTTTATATGAGCCAATATCCCTGCCACACGTAGGTTTATTCTAGAGTATTCCTATACATATAAATAGAGTCATCATGTATTATAGACGCAATGCTCATGTTTGTAACCCTACACTACAAAAATAAAAAAAGCTGATGGAAATTACCGATGGGCAACAACCCGTCGGTAAAAGGCCGACATTACCGATGGGGGAAATTTTTTTATTTTTGGTACACTATGTCGGCCACTTTCCAAAAAAGATACGTGATGTTGGCCATCATCAAACAACGTCCATTAAGTTGGCCAATTCTTCAAAAAAGGTACAAAAAAGCCCAATCGGGCTATTTTGCTGACGTGGCGTGATTCAATACTTTCTTATCATTTTTCCTTTAATTTTAAATATTAAATTGAAAAAAAAAACTGGGAAAATTTTTATTTTTGGTACACTATGTTGGCCACATTCCAGAAAAGGTACGTTAAATTGGCCAATTCATAAAAAAAGGTCCAAAAAAGGTTTGATCGGAATCTTTTTCTAAAGTGGTATAATTCTATATTTTCTTATCAATTTTCTATAATTATACAAAATAAATTAAAGACAAAATTGTGTTTTTCTCTATCTTTTTTTTTTTTTTATATTTTTCTTTTCTCTTTCCGTTAATCTAATTAATAAAATTATAATCAATAAAAATTAATATAAATCATTTATAAATATTAAAAAATATATAAAAAATATAGAGAGTTGAAAATTCATTTATAATAGATTCTTTCATATATATATTTTTATATATGTTTTATTATTTTTTTAAGATTCATTTTATATTCTTATATTTGTCTTCGAGTTTATTAATTCTGTATTAATTATAATTTAATAATATAAAAATTATATAAATTATTATATTAACTTTATAATTTTTAAAGATTTATTTTATGTTTATATATTTATCACTGATTTTTTTATTTCTTATTAATTAAGGTTTTATTTATTTGATTAAAAGAAAAGAAAATGAAGGAAAAACATGTTTTTGTATACAACTTAATATCTAAGTAAAAGAAAATTAATAAAATAATATATAATCATGTCACGTCAGGAAAAAAATTTGATCAAATCTTTTTTGGACCTTTTTTGATGAATTGGCCAATTTAACGTTCTTTTCTGGAATGTGGCCAAAATAGTGTACCAAAAATGAAAATTTCCTAGTTTTTTTTTTCAATTTAATATTTAAAATGAAAGGAAAAATGATAAGAAAGTATTGAATCACGCCACGTCAGCAAAAAAGCCCGATCGGGCTTTTTTTGTACCTTTTTTTAATAAATTGGCCAACTTAATGGACGTTATTTGATGATGGCCAACATCACGTATCTTTTCTGAAAGTGGCCAACATAGTGTACCAAAAATAAGATTTTCCCTTACCGATGGATTTTCTGACGACATAAATTGCCGACGAATTCCAGACGAAAATGTGTCGTCGGTGTATATATCCGTCGGCAAGTTCTCGGGAAGTTGGTGGCAAAATGTCCGCCAAATATGCCGACGGAAAATGTCCGTCAGCAAGTCTTTTAAAAAATAAAAACTAATTCGGATATTAATTGTCGACAAAAATATGTCCGTTGGTAAATCCGATTTTTGTTTTCCGATGGATACGTCCGTTGGCAACGCCGGATTTTTTTACCAACAGAATCTTGTCCGTAGGGAAACTTCATATAAATAACCCCCCAAACAGCGGACAAATTCATTTCAGCAACCAACCACGAAAATTAGGGTTGGCTCGCGAGGAGGAGCCTTCGCCACTGCCAAAGCTGCTGTCGCCGCCGCTGGACCACCGCCGAAGCACCGTCAACATCACATATTAAGGTATTTTAGTCTTTTAATTCAAAATTAATATTTTTTTTAACTTAGGGTTTTGTTTTAAGTTGATTTGAATATAGAAATTAGGTTTTGAAAAATTTAATTGGGGGTTCAATTTATAAATTTATTCTTGAGTTATGTATTTGTGAATGATTTTACTTTAGGGTCCATTTATGCAATTAAGTTTTATTTTAAGGTTTAATTTTTAATTATTTATAAATTAAATTTGATTATAAATATTTATATAAAATTAGGGCTAATTAGACCGTTAGTATTCATTTAGGGTTCATTTATGCAATTATGGTTTATTTTAGAATTTAATTTATAATTATTTATAAATTAGGTTCGATTATATATAATTTTTTGAATTAAATTAGGGCTAGATACGGTTTGATGTATGTTATTGTTTTTTGTTATATATATTATGATTGATTGATGTTGTGACTGGTTGGGTAGACGTCGGTGATGACGTGGTGTACGGCGCCGGCCGGGAGGTTTCGTCCCCCCAATAACGGTTTTCAAAATTATTTTCAAAAATGATGGTGGTTTTAGAAAGTTTTAAATTGTTGGAAATGGTGGTTTTGAAATGATGTGGTGATCAGTATGTGGATTGATTGGTTGATATTGTCGTTTTTAAATTTTGTATGATTAAAGTTTGAATTGTTTCCTTTTAATATACGCACTTTAGACCCATTTGGAATTTAGTAAATAAAGAGTTTGCACAAATATATTTTTTTTATATGATTTTATGTTGTACAATAAAAACATCACATAAATGAAAAATATATTTATAAGAAAAACCAAACCAGTAACAAACCAAAAATAATAATTTAACATACTTAATTAAAATATAATCAAACCTGCAATAATTCATAATAATTCTCCTAAATTATTTGTTTTCACATACCAAAAAAAATATAATTATTATTAATAATAATATAACCCAATTAGTATTTACCTTATAATTTTATTAGTCTCAATTAATTCCCCAATCGTCTTAACAACATTCGATTTCTCGTGATTCAAATCCTCGATCTCTAAACTCATTTTCACAATCACAGTGCCTTATTTTTGGCGCTTGATCAGTTACCCGAGTATCAAACGGATAGTTAAACTCATTATTAATTAGATATTCATAAACATGAAAAATTAAATTTAATAACAAATCTAGCATTTGACACGCGATTGAAAAATCTGATCATAACAATTTCATAAATTTCTCTCTGAAATCTTTGAGGTGTTGAAAAGTTGGGGTGAAGTGGAAACATGTGTACTAGTTGCCGGTGTTCCTAGATCTCTAGATTTCTTTATTTAATCATTTATAATTACATTTCAACTAACTTATCAGGATCTAATTACTTTTTCGACCTCAACTCATCGATGCTTTTATAGTACTTTTTTTTAAAAAATTGAAAAATGTAAATGCAAACATTATAGTGCAAGTCTTGAAGTACGGGCGAAAGAAATAAATACCATGAAATAAACTATTATTATTATTTAGTTAGTTAGTTAATTACTGACGGACACAATGTCCGTCGGTAATTCAAAAAAAATTAAGAATTCCGACGACATCTTACCGTACCCGTCTGAACTGCCGTCGGCAATTGAAATTACCAACAAAGGATTCGCCGATGCCGTAGATCCGCCGGTAAGCTGTCTATAAATCACTTACCGACGACTTACCTTACGGATTTGCTGTTGTCAATCCCGATGTTTTTTTGTAGTGCTAGTTCATCATTAATGAAAATTTACTTCTTTGCTTTCAAGCTTATAGCTCTTCCGCGCGCGCATATATATATATATATATATATATATATATATATATATATATATATATATTATATATATATGGAATGTAATTTATTTCACACTGATCAGTCAAATTAACTGAATTAAGACATTCGTACGACTTAACGCTTGACCTAAATGTTAAATTCGAACTTAAAATTCCAGGAGCACACTATACTATTACACTAACCCATGAGACGTCATAAAGTCCGCATATTCTTTAGAGAATCCCATGGATCATGCATGGTGTTTTTGTAAAGATAGTCCTAAACCCTTGACATATACTCTTGTGATCAATAGTTGCTAGTTAAGTGTACTACAATACATAAATAGATTTAGAAACTTTATGCATTCATGCTATAATGTATCTTGATTATCACACGTGCATCAGAAACAATCTTTTTTTAACTAATTTATATACAAAGGGTCCATCATGTCTCCAAAAATACATGAAATTGATTACAACTCATATACACATGTATAGATCATAGAAATTGAGTTAATTTGTCAACAAGTTCAGCTTCTGAAATGTAATATAATTATTACTACTCCATGAGAGACAAGCCGATAAATTTGGCTCAAAAAGAAGAATAGTACGTAATTTTATGTTGTACTTTAAATATTGATTAATTGATAGCTTGACATATGACATATTTAATTATTCTAATAAAAAAAGGGAAACATAAGAATAAATTGAATGTGCAAGGTTGATTTTCTATATATTAAAGTGGAGTTATCACATGTTATACCATGAAGCCGAGATTAAAGTTGTTACTTAAAATAAATATCACCTATCAAAAATGTTTCTGTTTACTCACATTTTACCAATTTTATATATATAGACAAATATTTACCTAAATAACTTTACCTACACTTTACCATTTTCTTATTAATAACTTACCTGTAATTAATTGCGTAGGTGAAGTGATTTCTTCACGAGTGATAAGGACATGCTCTTTTAAGTCCATTTTGAGTCCCACTATTTTTAATTTTAATTTTAACTATTATAAAATTATTTTCTCTATATTTTCTCATTGTTTTCATAACTTTGATATATATTGCATACCATTCTAACTATCTACACGTTTTATGAAAATTTAGAAAGATGATTGTTGTTATAATTATGAGAACTTTTATGATGATTTCACGCCATTATTCCTCAATCAATGAGAATTATCAGATTAAATTTAGACTTTTTCATATTAAACAATCAACGATTGTAAATGCAGAGGATAAGGACATGGTTCCGTGAAGCCAGCGTAGTCATTTCTTATAATTATAAGTATGAAATGATCATGATATTCTTTTATTTAAAATAATTAAAAGTGTGAAGTAGTAAAAGTAGAGGTAAAATTAGTAAAATAACTTTTATTTTTTATTTGGAGTGTAACAAATAATAATGATTATCTTTTGAAAATATAAATGCGACAGATTGAGTGAATATTTTAAATTATGACAGTTATAACGGGAACGGAGAGTATATATGTTATTATCTTTACTCTTTCGTACAATTTCCTCTTTTTTTTTTTCCTAACACATTTTTAAATTTCTTTTTTAATATTAAACTAGTTTGTACTTCTCTCTATTTCTCAGAAAATGAGCTTAAAAAATAGACTATGCATTAAATTAAAGATGGCCCGAATGAATGCGACCAATTCAATTAAGCCTAACTAAAGTGTATCCACTTTAATTTACACGAGGAACTTTCCACTGACCGACTTAAATGTGAAAGGATATGCATTTTCCCTTTTTAACCGTCCTTTTGCTATTAATTCCTTGGTGCATGATTAATATCAATACTGAAATACAGTAGGGTAGGGGGTTAATATCAGAATAAATACTACACGTTTTAGGAGTTTTGCAACACTTCTTTTCACGTTTGCCAACGAGGGGTGTCTTTGTCTTCTTGAATTAATGAAAAATGGTGTTACATTTGTCTTGTTTCCTTGTTGATTTATTTAATTAGTGTTTAATTTCTTGTTGCTTTAGAATTCTCTAGAAGCTAAGATACCGACGTTCATAGAATCTTATAAATAGAGGTTTCCACCGATGTAATTATTATCAAGAAGTTTTTTTCATTTTGTTTAATAAAAATTTTATGTGGAGTAATTCAGGCATGCTAAAATCCTTGTTATCCAACGGACTCTCCATAACAAATTCTAAATCCATTGCGAGTGCATATAAAAGGCACTATTCAACGGACCAAATTATAATTTTCCTATTCCTATCTAATTGAGTAATAATTATTCTTAATTAAACTCGTCAATATACGCCGAAACAATAGTATCATAATATTGATTAGTTTTACTTTGCTGAATTATCTACATTGGTGTTCATTTATTTTGTTTCCTAAACTTTATTTAGTATAGGCCGTGAAGCAGGGACATTTTATTTTAGACCTTATAAGTGTATAGAATATTGAACGACATGGATACGCACCCAACACGCGAAGACATGAATATGACACGATCTCCAACGTTTTTTCAAAATTTCTTTTCTAGTTTTCCCATTTTTTATTATTTTTAATTATTATCTTTTTACTTGAGATTTATCAATTATTTTGAATAAGATTGTAATAACCGGTATGATGAACTGAAAACAAAAAAGTAGTTTATTCCAAAAACGTGTTAAAACCATACGGTGTCCTATCTTC
Organism: Phtheirospermum japonicum; assembly: GCA_014905375.1. Taxonomy (NCBI): domain Eukaryota; kingdom Viridiplantae; phylum Streptophyta; class Magnoliopsida; order Lamiales; family Orobanchaceae; genus Phtheirospermum; species Phtheirospermum japonicum. The sequence goes on along the minus strand of BMAC01000065.1, from coordinate 428,986 downwards.
TAAAAATAAATGCGCGTTCTCTTATCCTTATCATGTAATGTCCAATACTCTTGTCCGTTCAATTTAGGAATTCTAGTTTTGAAGAGTTTTTTTTTTTTTCTTTTGTCGATATTCTCAATTGACTCCGGAATCTATGTATGAAAACTACCTTGTAGAAAAGAGAATTGATAAATAAATATCGAGTAATCCTTTTTATTTTTTAATTTTTAATCTCAGATAGTAATTTGTGCATAACTAGCTATGTTTACCAATTTTATAAATCTCTGTATTTTTTAACCCGTTAATGAGAGTAGGCTTTCATACTGAAATTAAGTGTAATTATCTGCCACCATGAATTCCATTTCCCACTAGACATTTAATTACTTTAATAGTAATATTTGAAAATGTTGCAATTTGTCCACGGCAAACCATCGAAACATCGTGTATAACGCATATCATGGGAAAACACATGATGCTCCATGTGATTGTGTTTGTGTCTACCCTAGTAAACAGTCACACACACACACTTGGAGTTGGAGGCTCAAGGTGGTTGCCAATCATTTCAGCAGCTGACCTTTGAACCGACAACTCGGGCTCAAACAAGGGACCCCCCTGCTGCCTTGTCACACGCCCAACCTAACTTCAATTAAATTAAATATATATAGTAGTGTAGTAGTTTCTTTTCCATCAAAGTGCAAGGACACGTGGCATCCATCCGACGGGTCACACTCTTTGACTTCTTGACCACGTCGGACTAACCCTAAGTAAATTAGGCATACACATGTGATTGAGGTGACGAGAGAGAATTTTAACTATTTTGTATAAATCCAATATATGTATATATTATTATTTTCTTTTTTTGTTGGTTGGTTACCTTCTTTTATTTATTTATTTTTTTTTAAAAAAAACCTTGGATTGGAGAAGATCTGCTCGGGCCCTGCCTCAGTGAAGTTTGTAGGACAAGCTAAGAAATTAGAAAATAATAAGAAAAGAAAAAACATATTCCAATTATTGATTATACTATAAATAACTTTATTCTCTTACTTGGGTTTTGACCTTTTGGCATTTCACCTTTTCTACATGTCCTTTCTCTCTTATCCCTTTTACTTACACACATATATTTATTTTTATTATTATATATATATACACCCCACGACGATTTGTTGTCTAGACAAGACAAATATAAATTGAGTTCGTGATCCTCTTTAGTTTATTTCATTTCAGTTTAGTTGTTTAATTAGCAGCTTCCTGATGGAAAATTGTCCAAATAATTATTCTTGTCTGGACTTAACCATAGCCATGCCGGGCTTCTCTTCTTCTCAATCTCTTCCATCTTCTGGTAAGAAACTATCTCCCACACACACACGTGTGTGTGTGTGTTAGCTTTTTTTTTAATTTAAATTTATTTTTTTAATAATAGCTCTGAATTGATCGTGTGTGATTCTACTACATACTGCTTTTATTTCATGGAGCTTGATCGATTTTGTTAATTAATCATTTTGATGAATATAATTTGTCTATGTTGGAGACAATTATTTTGTAGAAGGAACCAACAAATAAATAAAATACAATTGTTAATTTCTGGATTGGGAGCATTTCCCTTGATATATTTTTGAAATTCTTTTAATTAAAGCTCCATTGCATGATGGATCTTGCTAAAACACACACTAAAAAAGCACAATTGTTTTTCCCAATATTTATGGACCATGTACAATATAGTTTGTGCACTTAATTTTACCGTAGACAATATTTTTTTATATTATATATATTTCAGTTATTAAAATTAGCATCAATTACACAATTTTTTATTTTTCTTAAATTAAGGAATAGTAGTACTATAATTTTTTATTTGATTTGATTTTGTAAATTTGTACAATGATATAGGGGAAAGTGGTGGTATGAAAGAACTGGATATAAATCAAGTACCGTCATCAGAAGAAGAATGCATGGTAGAAGAAGAAGAAGAAGAAAGCCCGAATAATGGAGGCCCGGCCCCAAGAAAGAAACTTCGCCTCACTAAAGAACAGTCTCGCCTTCTTGAAGAAAGCTTCAGACAAAATCAAACCTTAAACCTTGTATGCATCAACAACATTAATCCTCATTTTCTTTTAGTATACATTATAATTAAGGTTTTCCTATAATTAATTAAGACTAATTAAAGTCTTGGACCAGTGGTCTAGGTTCGATTCTCAACGTCTCTAGCATACTTAAAAAAAAAAAAAAGCAAAAATGGTCAATTCGGATTTTTATCTACTATTTCAAATGTTCAATACAATTAATACGGATTAGTGGGGTATTAATATGCATAATCAATGTTAGAGTGTAATAAATTTGTTCGAGTGTGAAATTAAAAATATGGTGTCACAAAACATGCAGAAACAGAAGGAGATTTTGGCTGAGCAATTACACCTAAAGCAAAGGCAAGTGGAGGTGTGGTTTCAAAACCGTAGAGCAAGGTATGTTTATTCTTGGACTTTTGACTATTATAAAGAATATTATTAAGTGCTAAGATCATAGAATAAAATCTTAATAGAAAATATACTCAGAATATTGACCAGCAGTTCTAGCTATATGTAATCTTGTTAATATTCTGACCCTTGTTGGTCAAAATCAAAAGCAGAAAGCAATTTATTCGTGCACCCAATAGTAAGTGATCTAATATAGAAACTATATTTATAGAGGTGGTCAAAATTATAATGTTATATCAGAATTTTGAGATTCAATATTTATAATGAAGAAAATAACAAGAAGAGGAAAGATTCTTGCACAACAAAACAAAATAATTAGGGACAATGTTGGCTGATGATTTATTAATACAGTATAATTTCAGAAACATAATAATGACGAAATTGTTTAGTTTTGTCACATAATTAGTATAGTGAACTATAGATAGTATCAATCAATTATAATTGTTGTCCCGAAGGATTCATTATTTGCTTTCACACTTTTTTCTCCTTTTCTTTTTTGTCGCAATTATTGTCTTGCACACTTTTTGTCTCTATACTACTAGATCAATTGGAAAAATTATTTATTTATACAATAAATTAACTATTATCAAACAGATCCAAAATTGTTGCTCAAGTGCACTTAGCATTAGCGTGTATTGTTCTTCTTGGACGGGTCCAAGTTCAATTGTATCAATATCTTATTATTGGAAATTCACTCAAGATATACGATGTATCAAAATTATTGGATTTGGGATCAATAATTGCATTGTAGAGTGTATCATGATGTCACCTTTGTAAGTCCATCAAATCTGTGAATCCGAATTTGCATTCAATACATTCATTCAATGCAGCAATCTTTTTCTGAAAAATCGTACCAAGAATTTGGCTCAAGCATTAGCTCTGTTACAAAAAGTCTAAAGTTAATGACACCCGATCCTTTCGATCTGCATGAATCAATAAAAAGTCTAAAAGTTAATATATGATTTTCTATTTTTATTTTATTCGCGTCAAGTGTCACATCCGAAGCATTTATATTTTGAATTGTATTGAATACTCTTTAATATATAACTGCAAAACTAAATAAATCAGAGAATATCAATATTACAGAAATCCTTGAGTTTGCGTTATACTACATTGTGTCACAACTATTTGTTGACTTTTTTCCTGACAGAGAATAAAAAAACAATCGGTTGACTCGACAAAATTTATTGATATTAGGGTAAACCGTAAAATATTCCACCTCCTACGTTCAATTTTAAATTAAATAGTTTTCACCTTTTGTCATATAGTTCAAAATTATGATATGAATATATCACAACACCCTTAGTATGAAAAACCTAATAAAAATAATAATAATTGGGGCAGCAAGTGGCTGCCGTCGCTGACCGGCTGGAAAAATTTTCCGTCCGGAAAAATTTCCCGGCTGCCGAAATTCTTTTTCGGTGAGTTTTTTTTTTTTTTTTCGCCCTTAAAATTTCTTACTGTATGTCTGATTTCTTACTATATGTTCATGAAGCCAGTTCCAAGCATTTCTTACTTAATGTTCAAAAATATTTCCGATTATCGAAAATATTTCTTACTATATGCACAAAAATATTACCAGTCACTAGAAATATTTCTTACTATATTTCCTAATTTCTTACTTACATGTACACAAATTTCTTATTTAATGCACAAATATTCACACTTGATGACAAAAAGTATTTTACTTGATTACAAATGTTATGTATTTCTTACTTATTATACACTTTTCTTTTTCGCCTCCAAAAAATATTATTGCTTAATAGTAAATTATTATTATGTATTTCTTATTTAATAAAATTATATATTACTTTATAATGAATTTTTGAACTTTATGTTCGAAAAGGTAAGAGAGTTTCTTATTTTATATCCCTATAAAATAAGAAAGTTTGTTATTTTATATTCGAAAAAGTAAGAAAAACTCTTATTTTATAGTGAAGTTTCTTACTTTATTTTCTAAAAAAGAAAGACATTCTTAACTCATAACCAAAAAGTAAGAAAAATTCTTACTTTATAGTGAAGTTTCTTACTTCATTTTCTAAATAAAAAAAAGGACATTCTTAACTTATGTCCAAAAAGTAAGAAAAATTCTAATTTTATAATGAAAATCTCATTTATGTATGGAAAAATAAGAAAATTTCTTACTTTATATCTGCTGAGAAAAAAAAAAAAGCACCAAAAATAACGCGCCACCCCCGTCAGCTCACCCGCCGCCAGCGGAGATTTTTCAACGAACCACCGCCGAAAAATTTCCCAACGAGTTTTTTTTTTATTTTTGGGCTTTTTTTTTTTTCTCAGCCAGATATAAAGTAAAGAAATTTTCTTTATTTTTCCATACATAACGCGCCACCCCCGTCAGCTCACCCGCCGCCAGCGGAGATTTTTCAACGAACCACCGCCGAAAAATTTCCCAACGAGTTTTTTTTTTATTTTTGGGCTTTTTTTTTTTTCTCAGCCAGATATAAAGTAAAGAAATTTTTTTTATTTTTCCATACATAA
>BMAC01000065.1:403968-424015 GCA_014905375.1 Phtheirospermum japonicum | reverse complement strand
GTGGGGGGTGGAACGGAGTAATGGTGGTGGTGTTAGTTATTGATATTATTTTTAATAGGGATAATATTGTAATTATATATTTATAATTAAATTATTTAATACTTTGTATAATTAGTTAAAATATTTAACAAGATTTTTTTCTTAACGTAGTATTTGACAATTGTCATATTAACTGCACCCCGAATTTTCTAATTATTATAAGTATCTCAAACTTTTTGTTTGGTATACTTGTCATACTCAGAAGAGTTGAGAACGTTATTGTAAAATGTAAAACGAGATTAAGATTATTTGTAATATAGAAAAGTTGAAGGATATAAAATTTCATTAGTTCAACTTAACAATTGGAGTTAAAATGTAAAACCGAAGCAAAACATCAAGGTAGTACTGTACTATACTACTTTATGTATAATCTTGAAACTTTTATGGATTTATTTTATATTTTATAAAAAAACAAAATATCATAAAATCTATCTACTCATCTCTACAATAAGCTTATTAGTAATCATGATTATGTAACTTATTAATCTTGTTTGTGACCTAATTTACATACAGGAGCAAGCTGAAGCAAACAGAAATGGAGTGTGAGTACTTGAAAAGGTGGTTTGGATCACTGACAGAGCAAAACAGGAAACTACAAAAGGAGGTGGAGGAGCTAAGAGCCGTCAAGTCCGGCCACCGCCCCCATAGCCGCCTTCTGCTGCCGCCGGCCTCCACCCTCACCATGTGCCCTCGTTGCGAGCGCGTCACCACCACCACCCCCACTATCCTCGCCAAGGGTCCCACCACGGCCACCACCAACTCCAATATGCTTTTTCTACAATCCTCGGCCGCTTGTTATAATTAGTGTCAGGAACTAATTAATTAATGATCCGCAGTTAATTACTGGATTGAAAACAATTGGTTGAAAGTAGTTTAACTGTACTTTGTATGTTAATATTATTACTATATCTTACTTCTTTTGCTTAACTCATATATACTCCTCCCACTACAATAAAATTGTCAAATTCCAACGGAAAATATCCGTTGGAATTCAATACAAATTTCTGTTTGAATGCCTAATTCTAACAAAGTTTTGCGTTGGAATTCATTGTAAAGATCGACAATTCCAACGGAAATTAACCAATGAAACTTCCATTGGAATCTGTTTTCTGTAGGAATGCCGTTGGAATTTGGTGATTCCGACGGCAAGTTTTCCAACGACTTATTATATTCTGTTGGGAATCTTGTTAGAATTAGGCATTTCTAACTGAAATTTGTATTGAATTCCAACGGATATTTTCCGTTGGAATTTGACAATTTTGTTGTAATGCCCCCTTCCATTTTATCTGTAGTGATTGATTATTTCACATAGATTAAAAATGATGATTGGTGTTATAATTAGAGTTACCAAATAACTATAATATATCATTTTGTTTAAAATAATTAAAAGTGTGAAATAATAAAGGTATGGATAAATTTAGTAAAGTAATTTTTAATTATTATTAATTTAAAAAGTAAGAATGATTATCTTTTGAAAATGTAAATATGAGATGAATGAGATAAAAAAGATTTCAAATTGCGACAGATAAACATGGACAAATTTTTTCTCAAATTGAGATAGATGATTATCCTTTTGTTATAGTGTTTTTTTTTTTTGTTTTTTGTTTTTTTGCTTTTTTTCTTGACTTTATTGAACCACACAAAGTTCAAGTTACAAGTTTAAGCAAAATTAATTACATCATGAGTTACACCATTTAAAACTCCGGTAAATGAAAGATATAGTTGTTCTTTAAGCCTCACAAGGCCAAGAGTTGTTCTGTTGATATGTCTTGAATCTCTCGCTTCGACGAAGTGTACGGGGGTCTCTCAATATTATAAATATGGTTTTTGAGATCAGAAATCTGTAACCCTAATCAGTTAATAAAATCCGTTCTTCTCTCTGTCCGTGGGCGTAGCCAATTTAGTGAACCACGTAAATCTGTGTCTTCTTTACATTTTCTGTTTATTACTTTATAATCCTATTCATTCATAACATATTCTTTGGAGAGCATAGTGTGATGAAAGTAGTAAGCTGTGTTCGGGAGGGAGTTATTGTCTATCGTTCGCCTTTATGATTGAATCAGTTCCAAAATTCATTGGCGGCCAAATCGTTCTTGGGGTTGATAAGTGTTTGTACCGCCTGAAGTGAGTCAAAAGCAACTTCCAAAGAATGACAGGTTATAGCATGAGCAATACTCGAGCCTTTCAAGATTGAATTAAATTCACCCTTCCTTCGTGCGAGGTGGGCCAGTTGGGAGCCCATTAACGGGTTTCTCCATTTCTTAAAATATTATAATAAATTAATATTAAATATATAACGAGGGGATTACTCTTTTGATATTGCCGAGGGGTTAATAGCGAGGGATTTATATTTCGGTAATTTTAGTGGTTAAACAAAAACTCAAAATCCTAAAAAAAAAAAATCGATAAATTCATCGGTAATTATTTTTCGATGGTGAATTTATTTTGGTATTTCCCTCGTAAATGCGAATATCAAGGGATTTTAGGGTATGCCGAGGGAAAAATCCCTCGGGCAAACACTATTATTTTATAGTGGAAAGGCAAACAAAGCTATTGTGAAGATGGTGATCTGAGATGTCAAACGACGTAGGTAATGCCTTTTTGGTTTTTAAGATTGGAGTTTAAAGTAATTTTCTCCCAAAATAAATTCTCTAATTGCTTCCACTAACTTCTTGATAATAATTAAAAATATAAATAAAACCCTAATATAGTAAATTATTTTCTAATAACTAATAAACATTTTAAGTGGTTTTTGTACACATAAAGTACTACAGTAACAGTACCGCATGCCCATGCGCTAACATAAACGCAACACTATCAAGGATTTTTGTCTTCCTTATATGCTTCACGTGTGGCCACACACGAATACAACAACAACAATAAAATTTGAAAAAAATCCTTAGTCGACACTCTTAGGAAGGTTAGTGAATACCACTAGTCAATTTCCTTCCACATTTTAACAATTCTTCTTCAATTTTCTAAAACACACCACAAATAGAAAGCAGCCAGCAATAACGGATTCTCAAAAAAAAAAAAAAGATTTTTATTTGTCAAATATCAAATCTCTGTTGTGGTACTTATTTTTTTTTTTTAATTAGTGTGTTAATTGAGGGCGACTTTTGACTTTTATTGTGTTTGTGTGTGTTAATTAGGGGTAATTATATATATAGTATATAGTAGTATATACTATATATATATATATATAGTATATATATATATATATATATATATATTAAAAAGATTTATTGCAAAATAAATAAATTTTACACCTAAAAAAATTAAAGTTTTATTATTAATTAAAACTTTAAAGTACTCACATGAATATTAATTATAAGTGAAAAAATTAAGAATAAATATATAAATAAAAATAGAATATCACATCTTATCTCAAAAAATAAAAATAAAAAATTAATAAAATAAATTTCACACCTAAAAAATTAAAATTATATAATTAATTAAATTTTAAAGTAAATAGTAATTATAAATGAAAGAAATTCAAGAATATATATATAAATAATATTATAAATTTCAAAGTAATCATAAATTAATATTATAATCAAAAAAGTCAATATATATATATATATATATATATATATAATATATATATATATATATATAATAAAAAATAAAGTTATTTTCTACTCTTTCCTGCTGGCAGGGAAGTATGTATATATATATATAATATATATAATATATATATATATATATAAATTAAAGAAATAATTATTGTAATAAAATAAGTTTTCGAACTTAAAAATAAAATAAAACTTTATTATTAATTAAATTTTAAAGTACTCATAAATATTAATTATTATAAATAAATAAATTTATATATATATATATATATAATTTTTATATTCATAAAATGTTTAAATAGATATTGGAATATAAAAAGTATAAATAAAAATTAATGGGGAACATGTGGGACCTATAAAAAGTAAGTTTGTGGGTAGGGTGGATAAATGAGATAAAAGGGAAAGGGGGAGAAATGATGTGGTGTGAACTTTTTGCTGATGTGTAGGACTGAGAATGAAAAAGGGGGAGAGGTTGTTGATAAAGATGCTCTTAGTCCGTGTGTATGGGGATGCAGGGGTTATGTTAATTAGGGTAGTTAATTGGGCTATGCAGGGTAGTTAAAACGAGGGTAATTAAAATGTGAGCATTATTATAAATAAAGAAATTTAAATATATATATATATATATATAATTTTTATATTCATAAAATGTTTAAATAGATATCGGAATATAAAAAGTATAAATAAAAATTAATGGGGAACATGTGGGACCCATAAAAAGTTAGGTTGTGGGTAGGGTGGATAAATGAGATAAAAAGAAAAGGGAAGGAAATGATATGAAGTGAACTTTTTAGTGATGTGTAATAGTGAGAATTGAAAAATGGGGAGAGGTTATTGATAAAGATGCTCTTAGTCTGTGTGTATAGAGATGCAGGGGTTAAGTTAATTAGGGTAGTTAATTGGAGTATGCAGGGTAGTTAAAACGAGGATAATTAAAATGTGTTAATTAGGGGTAACTAAAAATAAAGATGGGGATGCAAAAGTTCGAACCTGTTTAATCAGATTTCCTAAAGTTAGGTTTGTCACTCAACCAACTGCTTTATTTGAATTTTTGAGGAGTCCAAATTTTATATATTTTCCAAAGGTATAATTAATCATATAAATGTATATTATTTTTGAATTTACGGTAGGTACCCCCAAACGTACGCAATAATGGATGGTATTAGTGTATGGGCCTGAAGAACGATTTGTTGGGCCAAGAATCTAATATTCTGCAACATCCATAACTTCTCTGATGAAGATAAACAATCGAATCTTTACCCCTTGGCATGTACCAAGTGTAGTTGAACAGTTTTAAGTCCTTTAATGGGGCAATGGATTTATAGGAGTAACAAGTATAGGATTCCTAAAACGGCCCATTAAAGAAGCCCAACAGGAAACACATTGCTCTTTTATTCATCCCAAAAAAAAAAATCCAATTATTATGTGAGAACCAACAACAATTATTGAACTCATTTTGTTTGTTTTTTGTTTTTCTTTTTCCATTTCTTAGATGTCATGAAACTTTTGTTACTATATAAATTGGGAAAACATTAATATAAATACATTTTGGTAAATAATTAGGACATATATTTTAAATAAGAAAATCGAATGACATTGGTATAGCATCCCCCATCAAAATACCATCTTGGATGGATAATGATATACTTAACATTGCTCAACTATACATTAAACATGCATCTACACACTCGGTGGGTATACACACCTGTGTAACATGGATAATACTGTAATTACTCGATAATATATATATATATATATATATATAAGGTTGGGTTCAAATGGAACCATGTCAATATATGCGAACTTAGTGACTCATCTTGATCATTAAATTGGATAATCTTAATGGTTGAGATTATGACATGTCAGCATGCATGGTAATAATTTAAAAAAATCCATTAAATAATTAAAAAGGGTATTTTGGACATAAAACGACGTTTATGAAGAGCACTAAATTGCTTTTTAGAAAGTACAACGGATAACTGCAAATTAAAAAATTTATAATAAAACTCAAATCTTCAACGAACCATAACTTTTTTAATTTTTATTCATTTTTAATGAAATATATATCAAATTAATCACATTCTCAAGATCTACGATTTAAGATACATATTGCATATTATATATATATATATAATATATATATATATATATACTATATTATATAATAATTAAATTAGAAAAACTGGACTGATTTTAGCACTACAGTACTGTGTAAAAAGCACAATGAACCTGGACATATAATTGCACTGTGCAATATTAGATCTAAGGCCAGGATTAGTCCCTAGGTTCACATATAATGACGGGGTTCTCATTTGAACCCAATCCTATATATATATATAGGGTCAATTCCTATATAGACCATTAGTGAAATATTTTTTCCCAAATAGACCATTGAAATCTCAACTTCCCATTTAATCCAAATATTATATAAGAGTACTAAATTACCCTTTTATAACTAATTTATTTTGTTCTACGAAAATTCAGAACTACTCGTGTAGAATTCAGAACTACTCATGTACATTCAGAAATACTCTTGTAAATTAAGAACTACTCGTGTAAATTCAGAACTAATTGCGTAAATTCAAAACTACTCGTATAAAATTCAAAACTACTTGTGTAAATTTCAGAACTACTCATGTAAATTCAGAACTACTCGTGTAAATTTCAGAACTATCATTCAAAAATTCAAAACTACTCGTGTAAATTCAGAACTTCCCGTGTAAATTTTGGAAAATTACATACTATTTCGCATAATTTTTTGGAAATTACATATTACTTCGCATAATTTTTTGAGAATTAGGTACTACTTTGCATAAATTGTATACTTCTTCACAGAATTTTTAAAACAAACTACTTTCCACGATTTTTGGAAAATTATATACTACTTTGCAAAAACTTAATAGGACACTTAAATGTACTATATGGGAATTACATACTACTTTGGCAAAATCTGGAAAATTACATGCTGCTTAGCAAAATAGAAAATTTTTGTAAATCTAAGAAATTCATCAAATTAGAAATTTTTGAGAAATTATATACATAATTTTTGGAAAATTACATTCTACATTGCAAATTTTAGAAAATCACATACCGTCATTTTCCTTAATTTGATACTAATTCTGGACTTCATCAAAATCTGGGAAATTACATCAAAGTTTGGGCAGAATTTTTGCCAAATAATCTCTTAATCCTCAAATCAAAAAACCATAACACCAAATTTGCTAATTAGCAATAACAACAGTTTAACCAAAAAAAAAAAAGGCTTCAATCTTAACACCAAATCAAAATAATTTCATAATATTATATGCCAATTATTTGTGTATCTCATCTTTTGTATAATCAGGGGTGATGTGCTATTTTTGTTGTTTTATAAATTTTCGTTCCTTCATGTGAGTGTATAGCCATGCTTAATATAATTCAAAATATTGACTTTACTATGTGTATTTGAAATAGTTACCCTTAATTTGAGAAGGGTACGTGAAGGCATTGGATAAGAAGCCACCATGGCTGTTGGGGGACGGATGAAATTTTTAAGGTGTAGGAACTATTTTGATAGTTTATATGTAATTTTTTATTAAATGGGAAGTATTTGGATTATACGGGAACAAAATGAATCAAAGGATTAAATGGTAGATGGGTATCATGTTTTGGTAGTATACGGGAATTTACCTACATATATATATATATATATATATATATATATATATATATATACACATGCAATTTATCTAAAACTCAAAAGAAGTCGTATGCTCAATCCATGCCTTCTATATATGAGCTCTAGCTCTACATCGGAAGCATAACGTTCTCATCTACGTGCTGGGATTGTCGAACACAGTTTCAACATCAGCTGCTCCTGGGGCAACAATAATGATTGATTTTTCGATATTGATTGAAAGATATATATATATATATATATATATATATATATATATATATATATATATATATATATGTGTGTGTATATATATATAATACTAGTTTTATATACATGTATTACACAGAATTTATCTAAAATTCAAAAGCAGTCGTATGCTCAATTCATGCCTTCTATGTCTAATCACTATTAATTAATAATAATAATTATTAAATAATTTTATATTTTAATATTTCAATTTTCGTTAATAATTTTATTAACATACTTAGAAAAATTTAGAAGATGTCGTATTCTCAACTCGTGTCATGTACCGATATCTAACTAATCACTATTTATTATTAATTATTATTATTAAATAATTTTATATTTTAATATTTTAATTACTTATTAATAATTTTGAGTTACATACTTAGAGAAATTAAAAAGATATTATATTATTAATCAGTGTCGTATTGTACTAGTGTCTAATCAATAATTATTAATTATTATTAGATATGCATGTTTAGATTGAATTCAATTATAATATTTAGTTATATACTATTTATAATTATTATTATCAAATAATTTTATATTTAATATTTAAATTAAATTCGTTAATTAGTTACTTACGCAGAAAAATACTGAATTAGACGCACATTAGAAAAGAAAAATATTAACTTAGGTAAAATTTAATAAAAAATATTAAATTAGGTAGATATTAAGCTCGAATGATATCGAAAAGCAATTTTTTTTTTTAATAATTAAAGAAGCAGTTATATATGTTAGGAGGATTAATGCATCACTATATAGGAAGATATATTTAGATATTTATTTATATCTATTTTTAGGAGTTAATAATGTAAATATTATATGGCATATGTAACGCCCCAAATAAAATACTACCTTAAAAAAATATAATAAAAATAAAACAAATCTCACCTTATGTAGATTAAAAACTTGTTGTGTTGGTAGACTTAATATAACTAAATTTTATACAAACAAAACCAAACTGATAAAAGGTAGCTCTAGCCAACGAGCAACTCTTCATCGGGAGGATCGAGATCCGAGTTATCTCACAATGTTGATATCTGAAGAGTTTAGTTTTAAAACAAAAGAAAACGTGAGTGAGGGACAAAAATGAAAATGCAAATTTTCTTTTAAAATATAAAATTGACATGAGTTTAGAAAATAATTTTCATAAAATAATCAAAACCCTTGGTGTGCAAAACTATTTTTCATGTGTGTAACAAAATTTTAGTCATCAACAAACACATTATTAAATCAATAATGACTTCAGTATTTTAATCAAAATTAAAATATTTTAGAAAGATTAAGCAATAGATTTTCCCAAAATTTAACCAGTTATCGTATTTAAAATACAGAAGTAATACTAACTTATTTTCGGGAAAAAAATCAATTGAAACAGTTAACAGTTGAACAGACAGGGAAATCTGTCTCGTTCTAAAACAGTCAGTTCGATTAGTGAGTGTCCGGGTACAAAACTCTAGAGATGGCTCCCGCGCGTAGCACGTAGCTCCCGAAGGACTCTAGAGGTGGCTCCCACGCGTAGCACTTAGCTTCCGAGCCAAATTAACTCACATAAACGTAGAGTCGATGTCGATCAAACATCGACCCACACGTGTCCACTCACCATGAAAGATGACACTCGAATAAGCCGAAACCTCAGTCGCCTTATCCCTCCCTGTAGGCTCGACGTCCCTTTAGCTATGGGATTCAAACCCAGGCACATCATATTTCGGAATATACCCAATCTATGACCCGAATCTTGTCGTCGTCTCTGACCCGACTAGGAAAAATGGGAATAGTTACCACGAGTAGCCAAGAAAAAACCGCAGGCAACTTGCTCGATTGATTGCCCAAACTACTTGTGCTTGACAGACAATGACAGTAACAGACAGTACAGTTGACAGACAATAACGGTTGACAGACAATAACGGTTGACAGTCAATAACAGTTGACAGTAACAATCGATAACAGACAAACGACAACAACAATCGAGTTCAAATGATACCTTTGATATAAAATCATATAATTGAACTTATGATTAAGTACAAGCACAAGGGCAATGCACACTTGCATATTTTCTCTCAAATTACTATTTTTCAAAAGGTTTATACAAGTAGAGAAATATGTTCAAGTAACAAGTGCTTCATGATTTGGACAATCTCAAACTTTCCAGTTCAAAATATCTTACTCACAGATAAGCACAAACAACGTATTATAATTTGAAAATATTTAAACTTCCCAGTTAAGAAATTGTACTCACCTTCACTGAGGTTCTTTCCAAAATCAACCATATTGCTACGGCGGCTTTACGAGGTTTCTGATCTAGCACATGAAAGACCTCGTCACTTTCAAATAAAAGCCCATGTCGAGTCCTAAAATATAATATAATTATAAAAATTATAAATATAATTTATATTAAAGTAATATCTAAAGTTCTAAGATGTTTGGAAAAGAAACTAATAATTTTTATCGCAGAATATGAAAATAAGAGCGTTCGAGCCTCAATTCTTAAAATCTGGAGTTCAAATGGTAAAACTGTAATTCTGAATACTTCTTACGTAGGAGGATGCTATAATGAAGTTATGGTTCGAATTCAAAATTATTTGGAAGTCGTTTGACCCACTTCAACTCAAAAATAAGAAAGTTAAACAGTTTTGAAAAATTAATAAAGTAATTAGGGTCAAAACGAGATTTTCAGAACTTTGAAAAGTTTTGTGGGTTAATCTAATACTTTGAAGACTCTGATTTGGGGTCAATTCAGAATAAATCAAAACTTAATTTTAGGGGACTAAATTGAAACTTAAGAGGGTTAGATTGAAGTTTTCAAAAACTACAATTAAGTCCAAAACTCTATCTAATTCCCAAAATCCAACCCATAACTTATTAACCAAATCCATTTCCACCCAAAAACTTCAAAACTAAGGTTCAACACATCCTTCCCATCGACATCACCTCAGCCTGGCGGGCCCCATAGCCGGCAACTTCCTGATTGCTCCCCGACCAAGCTCCAGTCATCACCGGTCGAGAAAACACACACACGATCACTCACAGCACACTCACACACACCCAAAACACACACACACAGTCCCAAATTTCTCCTATATCATAAACCGGTTTTAAAATCATGTTTCTCGTGAAGAGGGCTTTCATTTAATATAAAATTTATTAAATTCTGACAATCCGAAAGGTCAAAATGGACGATCGCCGTTTGTGGCCTCGTCAGGACTTCTCCGGAACCGGTTCTTAAGATTAACTGTATAATTAAATAACACTCATCAATATGAACAATTCTATATATAAAACAACAATTTTGGACCTTCGATTCACCGGAAAATGGCTGTCGAAGTTCGACGGTGCCGTCCCGAATCATGGCAGCGCACAGGAAATTCGTCGGCATTTTGACGATGATCCAGAGCTCCGATCGTCAATGCGGAGGTGGCGTTGGAAACCTTATGAAACTGGCTATCTACGGTGAATTTGCTGCCAGAGGTGGTTGAAAAAAACTTGAGACCAAAATGAAAGAGGAAAGAAAATGTGTCTTCCTCCTCACCTTATTGAAGTCTGGATAAATATATACTAAGGCAAAGGCGGTTGGAATTGGGCTTGACATTTGGGCCTAAAATGCGGCCTGCTTGAATTGATGGGATCAAATCTTTGGGTTGGGCTCAATGGTTTGGGCCGATTTAATTGAATTTGGTTTGAAAATTTTTGGCCCCTATTTAACATATTGAGTCCAAATAAAAAACTACTATGTGTATTTATTTTTGCTACAAAACTAAATAAATAGAAATAAAAATCTCTTAATATTCAATATACATTCTAATAAAATATTATTGTAATAAAATATTTCGATTGAAATGAAATAAAAATAGTGATAAAAGAATAATAAAATTTATTTAAATAAATTATAAGGATAAATAGACGGTACTCTTATTAGGATAATCGTACACCAAAAAACGTGTGACTCCTATAATTAGGGTTTCCATGTTTTATAAGCCTCATAACGTACAAAATTCACCAAATAAATTTGCGAACCACCATAAAACTACACATCACCCCGAAATTTCGTAGGCAGACACAAAACGATATGAATCTTTTCGTTTAATATATAGTTGACACAAACACACACACACACACACACACATATATATATATATATATGTGTGTGTGTGTGTGTGTGTGTGTATATCACTACAGAAAAAATAGCATTTTAGCGAGGGAAAAACCCTCGATAATCAATTTACCGAGGGCAATTTCCCGTCGAAAAAACCCTCCTCGATAGATTTTTTTGAGGGGAAATATGCCCTCGGTAATTTTTTCGAGAGAATTGCCGAAAGTTTATTTCTTCGATAAATTGTGGGGTATTGAATCTAATTGCCCTCGAAAAAATCGAGGGGAGACTGGCCCTCGGAAAAACTGAGGGCGTTTTCTCTCGATTTTTCTGAGGGTAAAATTGCCCTCTGAAAACCGAGGGTAAAAACCCTCGGAAACACCGAAGGAAAAATCCCCATGGAAAAATTGGGGAAAAAAAGCCCTTGGGTTTTCAGATTAAAAAACAATATTTGAAAAAAAGGAAAAAAAGGGGTAGCGCCCTTGAATTTTTCGAGGGGATTATACCCTCAATTTTTTTTGAATGGAAACCTCCCCTCGGGTTTTTTCATTTTTTAATATTATTTCTAATCCCTATTTTTTTTAAAATTAAAATACCCCAAAAAAGAAAACTCATTAATAAACACACAAATAAATGAACTAATTATATAAATATTTGAAAATTTACAATTGCTAAATTTGTTCAACAAAATGTTAGTAAAAGTTTATAAAAATATTCAATACAAAGAAGTCCTATGACGGGGGAGGCTGCGACAGGTCATGCTGTAATCGAGCTAACAGCTCGGCTATCTGCGCGTTCACCTGCGCCTGAAATTGCAGCTGCTCAAGGCGCTGCTTCTCACATAGTAGCTCAGACTCACTGTATCACTACTCCATCTCCCACTGAGTTCGTCTCGTGGCTTTTAACTCCTCCATCTGCTACTGGAGGTGTGCCCCGAGCTCCCATACGGGAGTCCTATCCGATGGAGTAGTGAAAATCCTTCGTAACAGCAACCAACTTACCGAACCTGTCAGTGCTGTAATGTCGGCCCTTACACTACCCGATGACGTTGAGATAAACAAGGCCAGGGTCAACCACGTTATCTGGATCCCGTGAAGAAGCATGTGACTCATAGAGACGTCACTCATACTCCTCCTGAAATATAACTCGTTAGTAAATTCTACATTAAAACCAAAGTTAAATTAAAAAGAGACTCACATTAGTATTACTGAAACCACTATCATTTTTTTAAAATAATTTGAAAACCGTTATTGGAGGGACGAAACCTCCCGGCGCCGTACACCACATCATCACCGACGTCTACCCAACCAATCACAACATCAGTCAATTGCAACTATATATAATATGAACAAACCATAACATATATACATTAAACACAACCAATCACCACGACATTTGAAAACCACAATTACATTACACTTTGCATAATTGCATAACTAAACTCTAATTATACAATAATCCCTATATGAAACCCTATTTATATAATATTCCTAAATTAAGCCTTAACTATAAAGTAACCCATAAATTATACCCTAATTATACAAACACATCTAACCTAAACCCTAATTATAGAATAATCCCTAAAATAACTATAATTATACTAAAACCCCTAAATTAAACCCTAATTATAAAAAAAACCCTTAAATTAAGCCTTAATTATACAAAAATTCCAAATTAACTATAATTACACAAAACCCCCTAAATTAAATATACAAAACCCCTAAATTAAACCATAATATACAGAAACCCCTATATTAAGCCTTAAGTATTCAAAAAATCCTAAATTAACTATATTTATACAAAGGCCTCCAAATCAAATCCTAATTATACAAAATCCCTTAACTAAACCCTATTTATACAAAAAATTCTTAAATTAAATACTAGTTATACAATAATCCCTAAATTAATAATAATCATACAATAATACCTAAACTAAACTCTATTTTTATAAAATAATCCCTAAATTATACCCTAGTTATACAATAATACCTAAATTATACACTAATTATGTAATTGTTTTATATAATTTTTTAAAATAAAAAAAATTAATTCATAAAACCATTAAATATAATTAAAAAGAAAAGAAGGAGAGGGAATTTGCCATCACAGGAAGCGACAGTGTTCGGATGGCGACAACAGTTTTCGGCTGACGGCGGCGTTCCTTGGAGGTAGCGGATAGCAGGCGACTCGGCTAGAGGAGAGACGGCGGCAGAAGGGCGGCGAGACTCGAAGACGAGATGGCGACGGAATGAAAACAATGAGCACGAGATGGAGGCAGAACTCGGAGATGAGCGGTGGCTGGATTTATTTTTCGTTGTTGCTCTGTAGAATGAATGCAGTGGGGGTTACCCGCTGCTATTTTTAGGGCTTGGACCGAGGGCGAAATTTCCACAAGGAAATCCCGAGGAGAACTAATTCCCCTCGGTATTCTTAAATTCAAAAGAATATAGAAAAAATATATTTACTGATCAATTACTAATTCTTGTAATTCTAAAACAATGAAACACACCTCGTGGCACCTTCACAAGAATTATGATGCTTCGTTGCTTTGCGTTTCCAACTTAACAGGTTGATCGATTGTATCTTTGGTTAATGGTGGTCGAATTACATGACACGTATTAATATACACGCTCGGTGATACTTTTCTAGTGAAACCAAGATCAAAATCACCCCATGTGCCTAAAATGATAGGATATGATTTGTTATTACGCTTTTTTTATTTTTCAATTTTTTTTTGATTTTTTTAATTAAACCCCGAGGGGAGCGAATCCCCTTCGAAAGTTCCCGAGGGGATTAGTTCCCCTCATAAAATCTTGAGGAGAAATAGTTCACCTCGGGGTTTTCCGAGGGGAATTTGCTCCCCTCGGTATTTTTAAGTTCGAAATGAATTCAAAAGAATAGAAAAAAAGTATTTACGGATCAGTTTCCAATTCTCGTGGTTCTAGTACAACGAAACACACTTCGTGGAACCTTCAAAAATAAAAACGCTTCATTGATTTGCATTTCCAACTTAACAAGTTAATCAATCGTATCTTGGGTAATGTTGATCGAATTACACGACACGTGTAAATATATATATGCTCGGTGATATTTTTCTAGCGAAACATGGTTCAAAATCACTCATGTGTATAAAATGATAGGATATGGTTTTATTTTTATGATATTTTTTTTAATTTTTATTTTTTGATTTTTATCAATTTTTAAAATAAATTCCAAAAAACTGAAAAAACGTATTTACCGATCAATTACTAATTTCAGTGGTTCTAAAACAACCAAACACACCTCGTGGCACCTTCACAAAATTACGACGCTTCGTTACTTTGCGTCACTTAACAAGTTAATCGATCGTATCTTGGTTAATTTTGGTCGAATTACACGACACGTGTAAATACATACATGCTCGGTGATACTTTTCTAGTGAAACCCGAGTCAAATCACCTCACGTGACTAAAATAATCGGATATGGTTTATTTTTAAACTTTTTCTATTTTTCTATTTTTTTTGAACTTCTTTTAAATTTAAAAAAAAAAAAACTAGAGGAAATAGTCCCCCTCGGGATTTTCCGAGGAAAATCTGCTCCCCTCGGTATTTTTAAATTAAGAAAATAGAAAAAATGTATTTACCGATCAGTTAATAATTCTCGTGATTCTAAAACAACCAAACACACCTCTTGGCACCTTCACAAAAATTACGACGCTTCGTTGCTTTGCATTTCCAACTTAATAGGTTGATCTATCGTATCTTGGTTAATGTTGGTCGAGTTACACGACACGTGCAAATACATACACACTCGATGATATTTTTCTAGTAAAACCCATATCAAAATCACCCCATGTGCATAAAATGATAGGATATGGTTTATTTTTATTCTTCTTCTATTTTTCTATTTTTTTGATCTTTTTAATTAAAACCCAAGGGGAGCGAATCCCCTTCGAAAATTCTGAGAGGGATTAGTTCCCCTCGGAAACTCTTGAGGAGAAATAGTTTCCCTCGGAATTTTGCGAGGGGAATTTGCCCCCTCGGTATTTTTAAATTCAAAGAATTAAAAAAAATGTATTTACGGATCAATTTTCAATTCTCGTGGTTCTAAAACAACGAAACACACCTCGTGGAACCTTAAAAAATAAAGACGCTTCATTGCTTTGCGTTTCCAACTTAACAAGTTGATCGATCGTATCTTGGTTAATGTTGATCGAATTACACGACACCATTACATACATACATGCTCAGTGATATTTTTCTAGCGAAAACCGGGTCAAAATCATTCATGTGTCTAAAATGTTAGGATATGGTTTTATTTTTACGTTATTTTTTTTCTTCTTTTTTCTTGATTTTTTATAATTTCAGAAAAAATTGAAAAAATATATTTACCAATCAATTACTAATTCTAGTGGTTCTAAAAAGACAAAACGCACCTCGTGTTGCCTTCACAAAATTATGACGCTTCGTTACTTTGCGTAACTTAACAAGTTAATCGATCGTATCTTGGTTAATGTTGGTCGAATTACATGTCACGTGTAAATACGTACATGCTCGGTGATATTTTTCTAGTGAAACCCGAGTCAAAATCACCCCATGTGCCTAAAATGATAGGATATGGTTTGTTTTTACACTTTTTCTATTTTTTTGAATTTCTTTTAAATTTAATTAAAAAAACCTAGGTGGTATTTTTAAATTCAAAAAAATTAAAAAAAGCGTATTTACCGATCAATTACCAATTCTCGTGGTTTTAAAACAACCAAACACACCTCTTGGCATCTTCACAAGAATTATGATGCTTTGCTTTTCCAACTGAACAAGTTGATCGATCGTATTGTGGTTACTGTTGGTCGAATTATACGACATGTGTAAATACATATATGCTCGGTGAAATTTTTCTAGTAAAACCCGGGTCAAAATCACCCCCAAATGCCTAAAATGATAGGATATGGTTTATTTTTAATCTATTATATTTTTTTATATTTTCTTTAATTTAAAATAATCAAAATAAAATAGAAAAAGCGTATTTACCAATCAATTAATAATTCTCTTAGTTCTGAAATAACGAAATACACCTCTTGGCACCTTCACAAAAATTACGATACTTCGATACTTTGCTTTTCCAACTTAAAAACTTAATGCTAATGAATATATTGGAGAAGTAATAAATATAGGAGGATGGTGAATTTTGTTATAGCTTCCAGCTAAAATTCCTCTTTTGAGGGTTCTCATGAAGCCAAGAAGCATGCCTCCTATATTTACTTGAAAGTGTCACTGTCATTTTGTCTCTTTACTGAAAAGCTACTTGAAGATTCTCTAATTCAAGATTAATGTACGCAAAATCATCACACGTGCCTAGAATGATATGATATGGTTTATTTGTACGTAATTATATTTTTTTTCTTTTTTTTTTTGAATTTTTTTAAATAAGAAAACCGAGGGGAGTATAATCCCATCGAAAAATACCGAGGGGAATTAGTTCCCCTCAGGATTTTCCGAGGGGATTATACTCCCCTCGATTTCCCGATGGGTTTATGCCCTTGGTATATTTTCTCTCGAAAAGCCCTCAATAATAATAACGGCAAATATTGGCGCTATGTTTTGGAAAGATTTACCGAATGGAGCACTACCAAATGTATTTTCCGTCAGTAATAATCCTCCCTCGATTTTCCGAGGGGTTTATGCCCTAGGTACATTTTCTCTTGAAAGTAGATTGATAAGTTCAAAAAGTTGGGCTACCAAATAAAGAGGGTACTAACCTCAAAAAGAAATCAGCGACCTGAAATTGCTTCCAAATACGTCATGGCGACCTGAAAGCCTTCAACGATCCACTCGACGACCTCGCTAGTCCTGCAAAATAACGCCTCGAATGGGTCGGATTTCGAGCCCGTTAAGGCCCTCCGACGCTTAAGTTAATAAGCGAAATCAAATACTCAAGCCCTTCACTCAAATCATACAAGATGCAATTATTATATCATAAGTTTCGAATAATGAGAGGTTTGCTCCTCCTTTTATAGAGACAAGAGAAGTGCCCTCCAAGCCAGGGTTACCTTCTCCTACCATAATTCCATAACTGTCTCAGAATTAGGATTCCTCCCATATAGTAAGTTCCCATAAATAATAAACCTCTCATTAAATTAATAAAATAGGCCTGGGCCTGTTATTCTTTTCATACAGTCCATTGGGACCCCATAAACCACACACATTAAGCCCACGGGCTTTATCATTCATAAATCCCACAACCGAGCACAAGTACACAGCCCAAACCTTAAGAGATCACGACCCTATATGAGAACTCATCCCCATACTACAGGTCGCTACTCTACACAAACCAGCTCGCTCACTTCTTAAGGAAACAATACATCTCGCCCATCTTTCAGGAGGAACACCCTCTCCTAGAAATGAGGTCGCTTACCACAAATAACCTCATTCATCACACAATACTATGTATGGACATTTTGGTCCGCATCATAGATTATGGATGATTTTTTTCGTTTTTAAATTGTTGTTAGGTTTTCATTTTGTCGGTAAAGTACTCATGAATATATATATATATATATATATATATATATATATATGTATATATATATATATATATATCACCCCTATATATTAATGCAAAATCCTCATAAACTATGTGTCTGCTTCGTATGCTTCGTTTGACAAATAAAAAATTCTGGTACTTCGTTTGCTTATGTGTCATCCGAGCCTAATATTTACCTAATTTAATACTTTTTTTAATTGTATTTTACCTAATTTAATCTTTTTATTATATTTTTCCTTATTCAATACTTTCATTTGATTCTCCTAATATAAAAATAGAAGTAAATCATATATAATTAGTAGAGAAGATGTAAATAAGTTATTTTAATTAAAAGAAAAACTACATATGAAATAATTTTAATTAAAAAAAATTTATTATGAAAATAATTAAATAAATTTTATTTATAATATAATTTAAAATAATCTTATTTTTGGAGTTTCAAATATTCTATATAGGTAAAATATGAGTTATTTACAATAATCTAAGCATGTAACTAAATATTAGTAATGTATTCAATCTAAATATAAAAATATTAAATTACATACTAATAATAATTAATAAACATTGATTAGACACCAGTACAATGCAACACGAGTTGAGACATTCAAAGGATATCATACTCTCAAAGTATGCAACTAACAATTATTAACGAAATTATTCTAAAATATTAATATATAAAACAATTTAATAATAATAATAATAATTAATAAAATAGATATTAGACACGGGTTCAGAATGTGACGCCTTTTGAATTTTTGTAAATATGTAACTAAGATTTAATGAATTAAATTTAAACATCAAATACAAAATTATTTAATATTTATAATAATTAATAAATAGATTAGACATGTACAAGGTACGGGTTGGGAATAATAATTTTAATTTTTTATTTTAGATTTAAAATTCAGTAATTATCACAAATATTTATTATATTTATTTTTTGATAAATTTCGTGTAATACGCCAGTGTTAAACAAGTATATATTAATGCAAAGTTCTCATAATCTATCTGTCTGCTTCGTATGTTTCGCATGGATAATAAAAAATCTTGGTGTTTTGTTTGCTTATGTGTCATCCGAGCCTAATATGTACCTAATTTAATATTTTTCTTTTACTATCTTGCCTGATTTAATATTTTCTTTTTTATTATATTTAGCCTAACTTAATAGTTTTCTTTTATTATATTTTGTCTAATTCTATAATTTTCTTTTATACTCCTAATATAAAAATATAAATAAGTCATATATAATTAGTAGAAAAAAAATCTAGATTAATTATTTTAATTAAAAAACAAATCACATATGAAATAATCTTAATTACAAAAAAAAAAACTTATATATGAAAATAATTAATAAATTTTATTTATAATAAAAGTTGAAATAATTTAATTTTAAAATTTTAAATATTCTGTATAGACAAATATTATGATATATTTAAAATAATTGGAGTATGTGACTAAATATTAGTAATGATCTCAATCTAAATATAAGAAAATAAAATTATATAATAATTAATTAATATTTATTAGACAATGACACAATGCGAGAAAGCTTGAGAGTATGACACCTTTTGAATTTTTTAAAGTATGTAACTATAATAACTAACAAAATTAATATAAACATAAAAATATAAAATGAATTAATATTAATTAATTAGTATAGATTAGAGACGGGTTGAAAATGTGACATCTTTTGAATTTTTATAAGTATGCAAATATAATTATTAATGAATTTAATCTGAACATTAAAATATAATATTAGTAAATAGTTATAATAATTAATAAATTGAACAGTGCACGAGTTGAGATACACATCCTTTCAATGTTTTATTTTGAATTTAAAACTTTATAATTTTCACAAATATTTTTTATATTTAATTTTTTATAAATTCAGTGTAATACACGGGTGTTAAACTAGT
>BMAC01000065.1:370206-403943 GCA_014905375.1 Phtheirospermum japonicum | reverse complement strand
ATATATATATATATATATATATATATATATATATATATATATATATATATATAATTTTCCATTTTTGTACTATTACTTTACTTTAATATTTTATTTAAAATACATATAAATAAATTATAATATACTCTTAAATATTAATATATAATTATAATATAATTACTTATAAATATAATTTATAACCTTAATTAATATATGTAATAAATATAAAATACAATATATAATACATATTTTCTTCAATAACATAATTTTTTTTTAATTTTTTTGTTTATTATTATTATTATTATTATTATTTAAATATTTATAAATATAATTTATAACTTTAACCTATTTATTTAATAAGTAATAATAAAAAACACATCACATGCACGTGACTTAGCCTACCAATTGAGTGCCAGCACCTTATGCACAAGCACAACACAAGGCCAGGGGTTCAAATTTCCCCTTGCGCATAAAATTGGAGATTTAAATTGCCTCTATGTGCGGGAACAGCCTAAGCCAAGTCGTGGCCCATACTTTTGGGTTACTTTTCATTAGTATACTAGCACAATACCGGTGTATAATACGAGTATTTAGTATTATAATATTTAATATATATATATATATATATGGTGTAAGGTTTTAATTTTTTAAGTATAAATCACAATATTATTTTAACCCTTTCACTATCATTAATTTACAATCGTCGATTTCAATTTATTTTTAGCGAAACCATAATTTATACTATTAAGTTTCACTCCATAGTTTTGAAAAATACATAGACGGGACAAAATAAATTATTTCAAGAAAATAACAACAGTCAGTCGTCATAAAAAATAAGAATATTTATTACCAGATATTCTCAATATAAAAATGCATCAAAAAAATTATAGCAAGAGACGGATTAAATATATTTTAAGTTAAAAATTCCAAATAAACTAATGTTCATCCAATATATGAACTATAGTCGTCCCAAAATTCAATAAGAAAAATATATGCTTTTATCCATAATGATGTTTATCTAGGATGAACATTTTATTATATTCAACCTCCTTAATTATTTTATCAATTAATTGTTTATTTAGAATGATCATTTTATTATATTCAACCTCAATTTTTTATGAATTGTTTACATGTTCTTCAAATAGATATTCTAGAACCGTTCTCGTTTTTTTTATTGGAATATATATGAATTGAGAATAAATATTTATTTAGGATGAACATTTATTATATTAAACCGAAGATCTTAGATTTTTTAATCAATTATTTACCTATTTATTTATTTGGTTGTTGAGTTATGGATTTTATTCAAATAAATCTTTTAGAATATGTGTTAGTTTTAATTTTATGTTGGAATAGATTATAGGGAATTTAAGTCAAATGTTCAATATGGATGGTATTTATTTAAGATTTGTTATTTTGTTTTAATGTTGAGAATAAGAGATAAAATGGAAAATTATAGGTTTATTATTATTTATTTTCAATTAGGTGGTGGGTGGTGGGTGGTATTTATTTAGAATAATTTTGATTTGTACGGTTGAAATATATACATTAAAAAAAATTATAGAATCTTCACTAATATCCATAGAATCTTTGGAAAAAATTGTAAATATTTCTAATCAATATTTTATAAAATCTTCTATAATATGCTTATTAATATGGATTTAAATTATTGATTTTATCAAATACCATGATTAGGGTTTATTGGGATGTGTTTTTAAAAAACTAATGATTCGTTAGCTTATAAAACTCCATTTCACATCTCAATTCAATCATTCACATAAATTGATTTCAAAACCAAAGTTTATATGTCAAAATCTTATTTGGTAACAACATTTAATTACGGAGAGAAAAATAATATGGATAACTATTTTTTAAAATATTATATTTTAACAAGGATAAAGATATAGGAAATGACTACAGAACCGTCAAGGTACCATACCTCCTAGCCCCCTGCATTTACATCCTTAGATCTTATCATTATCTATAACTACTTTAGATCTAAGACTTCTAATTAAGTGGGGAATGGTACCTTCACGGCACCGTAGAAGTCCCCAAAGATATAATCTAAAATAAATAAATTAGTAGGAGTAGTATAAGTAAAGAGCAGTGTTTTAAAATGGCGCTCAAACATTTTGCGTTTATCCCAACATTGCTAGTATAATATCGTTGTGTATTAAGTGAACCATTTGAACACGTTATTATAATATTAAAAAGATTATTATATATATTTTTTGAGTTATTTTTAATATAAAAATAGTTATTTCTTTTCTAAAAAATATAACTTAATATATAATATCAACAAATAAAATATAAGTTCCAACATATATCAAACAGAAATTAATTCATAAAACACAATAAAAAATAACAAATAATATAGAATTTTCTAATAGTACATATAATAAATATCTAGGAACAAGTAGTTAAAACCATTTATCAAATAATATAAATTAAAAAATAGTACGTAAAAACCACTAATACGACAAAATTTATATAGCTTGTAAATTGTTTTATCGAACATTCACTAATGTCCATAGAATCTTTGGAAGAAAATTGTAAATATTCTAATCAATATTTTATTGATTTTATCATTCGGTTGTTTTGGATGTTTTTTTAAAAAACTAATGATTCCGGTAGCTTATAAAAATAAATTAGTATGAGTAGTATGGGTAAATAGCATATTTTAAAATGCCGTTTATCCCAACATTGCGTAGTATAATATTGTGTGTTACGTGAACTATTTAAACACGTTATTATAATATTAAAAAAAATTATTATATATATTTTTTGAGTTATTTTTAATATAAAATAATTATTTTTTTCTCGCAAATATAACTTAATATATAATATCAATAAATAAAGTATAAGTTCCAACAAATATCAAACAAAAATTAATTCATAAAATACAATAAAAAATAACAAATAATATAGAAGTTTGTAATAGTACATATAATAAATATCTAGGAACAAGTAGTCAAATGGATTAGAACCATTAATCAAATAATATAAATTAAAAAATAGTATGTAAAAACCACTAATACGACACTATTTATAAATTAG
The DNA here is from genome assembly GCA_014905375.1 of Phtheirospermum japonicum. NCBI lineage: Eukaryota > Viridiplantae > Streptophyta > Magnoliopsida > Lamiales > Orobanchaceae > Phtheirospermum > Phtheirospermum japonicum. Next base: position 400,907 of record BMAC01000065.1, on the reverse strand, counting down.
AAAAATTGGAAAAATTAATCAGTATTAAATAGAAAAATTGGTGCAAATTAATCAGTATTAATCAGTATTAAAAAAATAGTATGTAAAAACCACTAATACGACACTATTTAATACGACACTATTTAATCAGTCTTTGACGATATAAATTAGAAAAATTGGTGCAATAAATAAAAAATTAGTGTCAAATAATTATTTAAACACACAGTATTAAATAAATTAGAAAAATTAGTGCAAATATAATTACTTAAACACACAGTATTAATGCAAATTAATTTTTATAAGGCTTTGTATCTAACAAAAAATGATAAACGAATAAAAAAAAGTTGATGACAAATAAGAGATAGAGATGAGAAAATAGTAAGAAAAAAAATAATGGATATCACGTTGAAAAAGTTCTGGGGAATAAATTCATACGACTAAAAGGGAGAGAAAAGAAAATACTGAAAGGGGAGAGAAAAGAAAATTACGCGAGGAAAATAAAAATACCAAGACACGGATAAAAGAAAAATCAGGCATTGAAAGAAATCACAGTTGTTTGTTTAATTAGTAATATAGGGTGGATTTTCTCATCGAAGAGATTTATTTTATCAGTAAATTAGTCAGTAATTTATTGATGGATATTAAATTTTATCGATAATTACACTATTGACGAGAATTTTATTGACAAATGAATTTTATCGTGAATTTTGATAACATAATTAACGATGAAATTCTTATCTGTTACTGACGGAGAAATTCGATGATTTTTTTTTTTGGGTAGTATTTAATGGAGTTGATTGTTTTCTTTATCTAAATCTGAATCTCCACCAATATTAAGATCGATAATGGACCCTTGCTAATTAAGTGCAATTTATTTAAGTATTGTAACTTACATTTGGGTCAAGCTCAGATGCCAAAGTTTGACTCACCAAACACAATATGTGGAACACAAAGTTCATCAAAATTTCGATCAATGTGAGATATTGTTCTTCCCCATCTAACAACCATATATTTTCTAAATAAATCTACAACGTCCACCATTTATACAACTATACAAATATATTGAAATATATATTCCTAAGATTCTCCCTTGGTCTACCTAGCTATGTAGTCCAAACAAAACATTATTTTTATTTTTAGGTAAGGACGTCCATGAAAAAGAGGTAAATGGCGGGAGCTTGGGAACCACAAAAACCAAAAAAATAAAATAATAATAATAATAATAATAATAATAATAATAATAATAATAAACTTTTTCACAACCTTTATATGATTGAGACAATCAATCATGCATGTGTCAAGGGGGGATTGATATTATAATATGTTAATCGGTTCACCATGAAGGGATCCGGACATATATGTGCTTATTAGTAAATTAGTTATCTATATCCAATTTATCAATTTTTAATTGTATTATAAAAAGATACATTATTCCCAAGTCAAATAATTTGGAAGAGGTTCATCCATGGAAAAAAGTGAGAGCCCAAGTATAAGTGTCAAAAGCAAAACCCTAGAATGATTGCGATGTTGTTTACTGTAAATTAGTTTTCATTAGGCATGCACTATTGCCTTTCATAATTATGACTAACTAATTAATATGTCCTTGTTCATTTATTTATTTACTGTGTAATAGTTCGGGTTATCCCGGTCAACTTTGACGTGACATGATGGTTGAATTGAATGCCAAAAAAGCCTCATTTTATTTTTCATACACAGAATCTTTATTATCAAAACATAAACACCTACTATTATTTTTCCTCTTAATTATTATATTGGTGTTTACTAGCTAATTCTATATAAGTCCACAAGAAAATTCTCTCTTTCCATAATTAACTCCCATAAACTAGAGGGTTGATTACAAATGTTAGGATATTTGTAATTTCAAAAGATAGCTGAATTTTATATAATGAAGCAAATCTTTAGTATAGTTTTTCTCAACCCATACGAGATATATGCTCGGAATCAATGAAAGAAAGTCGAAGTTCCACGCTATATATACACCCTTATGTGTATTTCTCTTAATTTTCCTACGTAAAAGTCAATATACGAATGAAAATACATTGAAAAACAATTCTGCTAAAAATAAAATATACATTAAAGTACAAGGCCCCAGAGTCTACTTTTCTTATAATAATTGCTTAAGAAAAGACAAATAGAAAAGACAAATGAAAAAAAAGTCTGTGCGCATTAATTATTAGAATAAGAGGTTTTGTTTCTACGGTACCGCAGTTATGTTAATCATCCTTTTGCTTCTAATGAAGTTTGGTGTTATTCACAAACAATACAAAAGAGTTATTGCTTGCCATATGATTATTTAGTATCTACTTAGAAGTAAATTGTGTGAAAGCCTTAGCAGCCAAAGGTAAAAAACGACATAATAAGTCCCAAGTGCTTAAAATTTATATTTGTTGTTGGAATTGAAACTAATACATGTCGCCCTCTAATACAAGTACTATAAAGTAGAAAAATTAGTACAAGTGAACTTTATGTGGCTTTGTGCATTAATAATTCTTAATTCTTAAATAATTCATATAAATAACCTATAGAAAATATTAGAGGGTAAACCTATGTAAATCCAATCATTTACGCTTGGAATATCTAGCGAGCTTCATTTTGTATGCTCCAGTGTCCTTAATTCTCAAATTATTATTATGGTGATGATGATGAGGTGGTAAGACTACTTATAGGATAAGTTCTTAAACCTATCGTAATAAATTGCAAACTACATGAATTGCATCGATAAGTTCTGTGACGTGCACGAAATCAATTTTTAATTGAACGAAGGGTATGGAGCAGCCCATCACGGAGAGTTTGTGCTCACGTGAAATGTTATCAAACAACTTATCACTAACACCACTCACTGGGTCACCGGCTGTTCGGTAGTTTTGTACAGAATTTTCTAAAAAAGCCCGTCTAGGCTTTGTCTAAATTCGTCTAAACTTGAGTCTTCACTAAAATGCATTGTCTTGCGGAAGGTTTGAAAAGACTTGGAAACAAAAGTCAACTTAGAGTTGATCGCCTCGTATGTATATAATATGTATTTTTTTGTTGTGTTTTAAATATATTAGTATTTTATTTTCTTTTTTTCGTTAAACTCACTGTCTTAATATATTCATTTTGAATTCAATCGTGCGAGATTTTTACAAAATTAATAATATTAAGTAATGTGTTAATTTTAAATATTTTAAAAATTATTTTTCTATTTAAAAATTAAAAAATATTGTAAAAAGACTTTACACGTATTGTTTTATTTATTTATTAATAAAATAATAATTAAAATAATATAAAAAATGAAAACGCATTTTGCCGTCTAGGTTTCACCTAGGCACATATTAGGCTTCTAAGACTTGAGTTTCGACCTCGCCGTCTTGACACGCCTCACTCTTTTTGGAACCTTGATATTGTTATTTCATCACTCTAACATTTTAAGTTATTAACTGTAATAATGGATTTGGGAGGCGGTGGACCGCCCGGCGAAGGTCCTCCGATAATTAAGTCAGATATTGCGAGAGATATTTTTGAGAGTTTAAATTTCATAAACAACTTAGAATAAAAGTGAGGCATGAACCCCTTTATATAAACAAGAGAAGTATTCTCCAAATTATGGATTTGGGTGTAACTCCAATTATTTCTAAATAGTATGAATTAATAAAATATGATCTACAGTCGTCACCTAGAATAAAGGTGATTGAAATCAACTATTTAACATCTTATTAAATTCATTTTTATTTTTAACAAAATTTCAATTGTTGGAAGGTTTTTCAACAGGTAATAAGGTCAAATAACAAAAACTAGAGTTTACCATAGCAAACGTTTTCATATAATTTCAATTCATGATTAGTTTTATTATGCGGGAAAAGTCTTTAATACGCTAAAACGCAAAGTACTATTTTGGGTGGTACTAACTTGATACCAATAATTACGAAAGGTCGTCCAACAAATTTTTAAATTACAAAATTTAATCTCAATTGACGTCGGGATTTATTGCATGACTCCTTAATTTGTGAATGTTTTAAGATTTTGATCAAATTAACTCATTTTCACTTTTGGGGAAGCTAAAATGCAAAACACCTATAGTACAGTGGTGGCAGGACACTGGCCGTAACTATTGATGTGACAAAAATAAATAAAAGAGTTTATAAGAATAAAACAAAATTTGTTCTAATAACACACACAAACACACACACACACATATATATATATAATTTTGATTTTTTWAAAAAAAAATTATTTTTTTTCTTTTTATAATTCAAAAATCATTTTTTATTTATGTGTTTTTTTGTGTGTGTGGGTAATTTCAAATATAAATTTAAGAAAACATTACATGGGTACATGTTTAACAAAAAATACGATAATTCGACAAAAATCTGAAAGTTAATATTGACCATGTCCTCTTCTCCTTCGGACCCTTGTCTTGGGGCGTCTTTGGCTTTACGAGAGAAAGCACGCCGGAGAAAAAAGTTTTTCTCTTCCCGTCCCGGGTCATACTCCGGTGCGTCCACAGAAGAGGAAATCGTAATGCATCTTGCTCAGCAGGCGTAGCTTGAAGTGAGAGTGTAGCGGGGGTAAGGTAAGGAAAGTGGCTGCCAGAGAGGAAGCCAAACCGGCCGCGTAAGCGCAGCTAAGCTAATATGCACCGAAGAAAATAATATTAAAAAAAATAAAATTATTTGAAAATTTAAATTTATCTAAGATGATTATGTTTAATTTTGTAAGTCATATTATTAACAAAAAAGGTTTTAAAACTACTTAATGAAATTTCTAATATTTTCTATTTTTGGAATTCAAATTTCTGATTTTTAGAAAATTTATAATATTTATAAATATTTTTCACGAATTTTTAATTTTACATTTAGTTTTAATATTTAAATAATTTACTAATTTATTTTTTTTAAATATTTAAAATAATGTTTTTTTACAATTTCAAAACTTCTAAAATCTTTTTCCACATTTACTTAACACACACACACACACACACACATATATATATATATAATTCTAGATTTTTTTTCATTTTATAATTTAATATTATTTTTTTCTCATTTAATAACTTCACTAAAGCAAAATTTATTTTATTTTTATAAATACTTTACATGAGGCATCCTAACAGACCGGTAGACTTGAACCTTGTTCTTACATGACCTGATCAATTCGATCAGGCACTCGCCATCTATTTTCATTGTTCAAATCTTTGATCGATAACCAATTGCAAGAACTCGTTGTAATGGGAGGACTTTTTCGGGGTATTAGGTCAGTGTAATTATTTTTACTATCATGCCAACACCCATTGGGGGTATATTACATTTTAGTCTGCCAAAAAAAGTCAAAATTAGTCAATTTGATAGGAATATTCAAAAACTCCCAAATTAAGGGGCCATATGACACATCTCGACGTAAATTCAAATTCTCATCTACAATTGCGATTAATTTTTATAACTTTAAATGATAGTTAAATGAAATGTATCTCGCTTTTGAACAACTTACGTAAAATTTGAGCCAATTGACAAATTCATTTTTTATTTTCCGTTGAGCCTAACATATGTAATGTTTGGTTGCAGAGGATGCTCTCCGTGTAAATATTAGATCATTTGTTAGTAAAGTGAGTATTTTGAATGTATTAAATATGCATCTACTTACACATTTAAAAAAAGAATACGTACCTAACATATTATTTGATCTCATCGAAATTCAATAAGATGTACATCCTTACGTCGCTGTATTCTGATTTCTCTAAAAATTCTTTTTCCTTTGTTACAAATGTTTCACTAGATATTCTAAGCACTGAGTGAACTTCGTCATCATCATCTACACCATTCTGACCATCATCGTTTCTAGGCAAAGTTATTCGTTTAGTTACCACGTCATCTTCAAAATAGCATATATGATCCAAAAGTTGATGCCTCTTCAACCAGATATACGTTTGCTATCGACCCTTCAACACTCGTCTTGTTCTTTACATTATTCTTTAGTTTACAAAAATACCTCTCGAACGGTTACATCCATCTGTATTGCAATGGGTCAACAATTCTTGCTTCATACGCTAAATAAAAAGGTAGATACTCCATTGAGTCTAAACAAAAGTGGGAGGGAAGATAGTTGGCACAAGATTAGTAGAATATCATGTTCTAAACGACTCATATCTTCAGTCCCAGTGATTGTTGATGTGAGCTCTTTGAAAAACTAGTTCAGTTCGGTGAAAGTCTTCTACACATGCGCAGAAGTAGTTCACGAAAGGAAACTGGTATCAACCTTTGAATGAATATGTGACTATCATGGCTTTTCATCCCGATCAACCCCAATTCTTTCTTGTCGACATAACGCCCTAAGTTTGATGCGTACTCATCTGAAAATCGAAGGTTTTTAACTCATTCGCAATGTAGCTTTTAGCGGCTTATCAAGCATGTAACAAGTTTTGGAAAAGTTTCCTGACTAGTCTGGTGTCATGATTCAAGGTTTGAAGGCGGAGGATTTGGAAATTGAGATCTTAATTGGAGAATTGGGGATAGAAAGGGGATCGGGCATAGCAAAAAGGCCAGAAAATGAACAGGAAGACGGGCACGGGCCGGGTAATTCGAAAGCTGCGGGTGTCAGAGCTGCCATGGGCTTTGGGCCTGATCACTAAAGGCCCAGAGATGCTGTTAGTTAAATTGGAGCCCAAATATTTTATTAAATCCATTTTGTTATATTAGTTGTTATATTTCCGGTTTTATAGGGGCACTCAGGATTCTATAATGGTCCCCCCCCCCATGTGGGTATTTATGTATGCATGAAGGAATGAAAAAGGACAAGAAATTACATATCAACATTTCCTTTCTCTCCAGTATCTCATTTCCTCTCCTCTCCATAACTCTCTCTCTCTCTCTCAGTATCCTGTATTATTCAGTAAACCAAAATTACACAAATTCCAGAAAAAAAAAGGCAAAAACATAATAATTGGTACTCAGAGCCTTGATCCTCTACCATGGCTGAGATAACTCGTTTCAAGGACCTGCAAGAAGCCCAGAAAAAATTAGATCAGATCCCGCAAACTGAGGCAGCAAAAAGAGAAGTTACGGAGATGAAAATAAAAGAGCAAATCTCTAAATTTAATAGTGACATGACAAGCAAATTTGATCATCTTTCTCAAACCTTGGCATCCATTCAACTACAGCTACTCAATCTTAACAAAGGACCCAAACAAACAGATGAAGAATCAATTCTGGGTGGCCCAGGCCCAGATTGGTCCTCTGCCAGAACAAATTTCAGACAACAGTCAACAAACAACAAGCTGATCCAAGAACAATCACCTGCCCAGATCATCAGTCCCCTACCCAAACTGGATTTCCCCAGATTTGATGGATCCCAGCCCAGATCATGGATGTTGAAGTGCCAAGGGTATTTCAGATTAATTCCCAACATACCAGATTCCCAAAAGGTAACCCTAGCCTCTATGCATTTTGAAGGAAAAGCTGCACTGTGTTATCAACAATTCTCTATGAAACAACTAGAACTGTCATGGCCTCAATTTTTAGAAGTGATTTCAGCCAGATTTGAAGAATTAAAAGAATCAAAAATCATTAGAGAGTTTAACAAGTTAAGACACACACATTCTTATGTGGATTATGTGGAGAAATTTGAAAAATTAAAGGGCTGTATGCTACTTCTAAACAACAGGGCTTACTCTGAAGAGTATTTCATAGCTAGCTTCATCAGTGGGTTAAGTGAAGAGTTGCAGGCTTTTATGCATATGTTTGAACCCACCACCTTGCAGCAAGCTATTGAACTGGGGCAGAGGCAACTACTTACCTTGGAAGCACTAACAAAGAAGTTCAGGAATACAGTAAAACCAATTTCCACTTTCAACCCCAGAAGGAATGAGGTAATTTCTACATCTAAGCCATCACCTAACATTGTTAAACCACCCTTCAAGCTCCTCACTGCCTCTGAGATGGCAACTAGGAGAGAAAAGGGACTTTGCTACAACTGTGATGAGCCTTTCTCTAGTGGGCACAGATGTAAGAACAGAATTTCATATATGGTTATGACTGAGGATGAAGAGTTACACTACATGCATAAGGAAGTGGATGAACATGAGGGCACTATTGAGATGGAAGAGATTCAGATGACCTTAAATTCAATATCAGGAGAGGGTGGAGTCACCACTATGAGGCTTAATGGTTCAGTCGAAGGTGAGAAGCTACATATATTAATTGAAACTGGGAGTACCTTGAGATTTCTACAGGAATCCACTGCTAAGAGATTAGGATGCTCCTTGGAGAAGGTCAAACCTATTTTAGTTAAGGTTGCTAATGGATAAAGGATGGCCAGCTCTGAGAAGGCAACAAGTTTCAGTTGGAAAATGCAGGGTCACTCTTTCACTTTCTCACCAAGGGTATTAGCTACTGAGGGTTGTGATCTAATTTTGGGAGGTGACTGGCTGAAGTCTTGTACCCCCATTGAATTTGATTATGACAAAATGACATTCACAGTCACTGTTCTAGGAAAGAAGGTGAAAATTCAAGCTATCTCTACTCCTAATGAATGTCAACTGATATCTGGTCCTACCCTTTTTAAAATGGTTCACCAGGATTTTCCCTCTCAGATAGAAGAAATGTACTGGGTTAAAGTCAGGAATAATACTGAGCACAACAATGACAAAATGGGGGAGTTACTTTTGGAATTTCAGGATGTTTTTGAGGAGCCTAAAGGGCCACCCCCAATAAGAGGAGTTGAACACAACATTTTCCTAAAAGATGGAAGCAATCCTAAACCAACACCCCTACAGTGTTTCTCATAGACAAAAGAATGAAATTGAAAAGATAGTAAAAGAATTGCTAGAGTCAGGGGACATACAACACAGTACTAGCTTATTTGCTTCACCAGTGTTGCTAGTTAAGAAAAAAGATGCTACCTGGAGGATGTGTGTAGATTACAGGTATCTCAACAGCCTTACCATCAAGCATGACTACCCCATCTCTGTGATAGATGAGCTTTTGGATGAACTACAAGGAGCAGAGCACTTTTCAAAGATTGATCTGAGGTCAGGTTATTTCCAAATTTTGATGAAACCAGAGGATAGGTATTTGACAGCTTTTAACACACACCATGGTCAGTTTGAATTTATGGTATTGCCTTTTGGGCTATGCAATGCCCCAACCACCTTTCAATCATTAATGAATCAGGTGTTTCAGCCTTTGTTGAGGAAATCAGTTTTGGTTTTTTTTGATGACATACTTATCTATAGCAAGACCAGTGAAGAGCATTATGAGGATGTAAAGTCAGTTCTATTGCTACTCATGAAGCATTCTTTGTTTGCTAAGAAGAGTAAGTGCCAATTTGGGCAAGGACAGATAGAATACTTGGGCCATATAATTTCAAAAAGGGGTGTGGCTACTGACCCTAGTAAAGTCACAAGCATGGTGCATTGGACTAGTCCCTCTAACCTCAAACAACTCAGAGGTTTTTTGGGCCTCACTGGTTATTATAGAAGATTCATACAAGGTTATGGACTGATTAGTAAGCCCCTGACAAACCTAATTATGAAAGGAGGGTTTATATGGACAGAAGAGGCTGAAGTAGCTTTCAACAGACTAAAGGAAGCCATGGTGACTGCTCTAGTCTTAGCCCTACCTGATTTCTCAAAACCCTTCATATTGGAAACAAATGCTAGTGGAATTGGCCTGGGGGATGTTTTGATGTAGGAGGAAAGACCCATAGCTTACATGAGCAAGGCTTTATGTTCCAAAAACCAAGGGTTATCTATTTATGAAAAGGAGTTCATGGCTGTCCTAATGGCTATACAAAAATGGAAGCATTATTTACAGGGGTATAAGTTCATTATCAAGACTGGTCAACAGTCTTTGAAGCATTTGTTGGACCAAAGGATCATGAACCCAATGCAACAAAAATGGATAACAAAGTTGCTAGGGTTCAACTATGATATACAGTATAAAAGGGAGTTGAGAACAAGGTTGTTGATGCTTTGTTTAGGAAGGAGTATTCCGAGGAGTTTACTGGGGCTATATCATCTGTTAATCTAACTTGGGTGCAGCAGGTTGCTAATAGCTATGAGAAGGATCATTTCTTTACCAAAGTTCTGGCTACCAAGATATGTATCCCCAATCATTTCTAGAGTTTGAATTACAAGGAGAGATCATCAAGTATAGAGGAAGAGTTGGTGTGGGGAACAACTCTCAACTCAGGAGCATCATACTCACTGAAATGCATAATTCAGCTTATGGGGGACACTCTGGAATTCTGGGTACTTACAAAAGGTTTAGTAAAGTTTTTTATTGGCCATTACTAAAGAGGGAATTGGAAACTTGGGTTAAAAACTGTGAGGTGTGTGCCAGGAACAAATCTGAAGGAGGGACATATCCAGGACTTCTGCAGCCCCTACCCATTCCTGACCAGGCTTGGACTCACATTTCCATGGACTTTGTTGAAGGGCTACCAAAGTCAATGGGTAAGGATGTAATTTTGGTAGTGGTTGATAGACTCACTAAGTATGGCCATTTCATATCACTGGCTCAACCTTATACAGCTGATTCAGTGGCTAAGTTATTTTTGGATTTTGTTTATACATTACATGGCCAACCTCTACACATAGTCACTGATAGGGACAAAATTTTCACAAGTCATTTCTGGAAGGAACTATTTAAATCAACAGGCACTAAGCTGGACTTCACCTCAGCCTATCACCCACAAACTGATGGGCAAACTGAGAGACTAAATCAGTGTTTGGAAAACTACCTCAGATGTATGGTGCATCAAAATCCTAGAACTTGGGTCAAATGGTTATCACTGGCTGAATACTGGTATAACACTAATTATCATACCAGTGTAAAGACCACTCCTTTTCAGGCACTCTATGGCTATCACCCCCCTTCTACCTTTTTGGAACACCACATTAACACACAGAACCAAGACACATCAGAGTTTATCACACATAGACAACAGTTACTTCATGACCTCAAACAAAATCTACAGCTAGCACAACAACGGATGAAAACTTTTGCAGACAAAAACAAGAGGGAGATGCAATTTGAGGTTGTGGAATGGGTATATCTCAAGTTACAACCTTTTAAGCAAAACTCAGTGGTACTCAGGAAAAACTTAAAATTGTCAGCAAAATTTTATGGTCCATTTCAAATCGTAGAGAGGGTTGGAGAGGTCGCTTACCATCTCAATTTACCAGAAGGGGCCAAAATCCACCCAGTGTTCCATGTGTCTCTTCTGAAGAGGAAGCTCAGTCCTACCTTGAATCCAGCTCCTGTACCAGAAATTCCTTTGGCAAGCGACGACGGTGAATTTGTAGTTGAACCTGAAGAGTCAATTGGCCGACGATTAGTTCGAAGAAAAGGGGAACAAGTGCAACAGTGCCTAATCAAGTGGTGCAATGGTGAATTGGAAAATTCAACATGGGAGGATGAGAAATACCTGCGACGGAACATCCCCAAGTTTGATCCTTTGGGACAAGGATCTCAAAATCGCGGCGGTATTGTCATGATTCAAGGTTTGAAGGCGGAGGATTCGGAAACTGAGATGTTAATTGGAGAATTGGGGATAGAAAGGGGATCAGGCATAGCAAAAAGGCCAGAAAATGAACAGGAAGACGGGCACGGGCTGAGTAATTCGAAAGCTGCGGGTGTCAGAGCTGCCATGGGCTTTGGGCCTGATCACTAAAGGCCCAGAGATGCTGTTAATTAAATTGGAGCCCAAATATTTTATTAAATCCATTTTTTTATATTAGTTGTTACATTTTCGATTTTATAGGGGCACTCAGGATTCTATAATGGTCCCCCCATGTGGGTATTTATATATGCATGAAGGAATGAAAAAGGACAAGAAATTACATATCAACATTTCCTTTCTCTCCAAGTATCTCATTTCCTCTCCTCCCCATAACTCTCTCTCTCAGTATCCTTCTGTATTATTCAGTAAACTAAAATTACACAAATTCCAGAAAAAAAGGCAAAAACATAACATCTGGTGCCATCTCCAAATGATTACAATAGTCATTCACATCTTCTCTTTGATTTAGAAGTGTCATTCGTCTTCCCTTTGAGTTTTCATCCATTTATCCCTCATCTTAGTGCATTTGTGTGTATTCACTGTTTACACACACATTCTTAATTTTTATTTCTTTAATATTGCAAACTGCCCCTTTTATCACACACACACACACACACACACACACACACACACACACACATATATATATATATATATGGGTGGGTGGGTTCAAATGAGAACCATGCCATTATATGCGAACTTGCGAAATAGTACTTTTATTATATAAGCAGTGCTTTTATTATACAATCACAGTGCTTTATTGATATTTTAGTTATATAGACCAGTTGTGCTTTTTCTATACAATCATAATACTTTTAATCAAATAAGGAAATACACAAAAAGTCTCCATCCATTTAATTAGATCTAAAACCCATAATTGACTCTAGATTCACATATAAGGACATGGTTCTCATTTGAAGCTAATCATCTCTCTCTCTCTCTCTCTCTCTCTCTCTCTATATATATATATATATATATATATATATATCAAAGAAATTACCCATCTTATCTGGGCAATTTATTAGGTGGACCTGGGTGCACCTTGCTAGGTGCACCCTGTTTTACGTGATGATATATGATAGTTATACGTGATGATATCTGACAGTTATACGTGATGATATATGGTAGTTATACGTGATGATATGTGTCAAAAATTTAGAGTTTAGGGTTTACTTTTCCATTTTAGGGTTTAGTTTTACATTTTAGGGTTTAGTTTTCCATTTTTAGGGTTTAATATTTCATTTTAAGGTTTAGTTTTTTATTTTTTTAATTTAATTTTTATGTGATGATATGTGTCAGTTATATGTGATGATATGCGATAGAAATTTAGGATTTAGAGTTTAATATTCAATTTCAGGGTTTAGTTTTTTATTTTAGGGATTAATTTTCCATTTTTAGGGTTTAATTTTTTGTTTTAGGTTTATTTTTTTAATTTTAGGATTTTAAATTTTAGATTTAGAAACTCAATTACTTGTGATGATATGTACCAGTTATATATGATGATATGTACCAGTTATATACGATGATAAATTAAATTACAGGTGCATCTTATAAGGTGCACCTGGGTCCATGGTATACTGTCCCTCTTATCTGTTACTAAAAGTAGTGTTAATTAATATTAATTATAATTTTTATTATTTATATGTCTTACCTTCATGCATATAATTCTCATATATAATAAGTATTTAATTTTCTTACATTAATATCTTACGGTTATGTGTTTATATTTTTTTTATGATATATTTATTAAGAGTATAAATTAATTTATAGTTGTGAAAATTGAATAACAACATTCACATAAAAATTAAAATTCTAACATTTATATATAAATTAGAAATCATAACACAAATATTAAAATAAAGCACAATAACATGTGTGTATTTATATCCACAATTTACACAATAACGTGTGTGTGTTGTGTGTTGTAATATTTTTTATTTTATTTTTCTTTGTGTGTTTTTATTATATATATATATATATATATATATATATATATATATATATATATATTTAACACCCGCATATTATACGGGATTTGAAAAAGAGTAATACTTATTAATAATACTAAATAAGTAATATTGGAAATGGTACACACAAACCGTAACATTATTTTTCTATTGACAAAAAGATTATTCTTCACAATTAATAATTTTTACACCACAAATTGGAGCATTGTTTGTTCTAATTACAGTAAGAATGGTTTTTACAATAAATAATTTATGATTATTTTACTCAGGAGTCACAAAATTAGTTGTAATACATAGCAAAATACCCTGTACTTGAAAGGAAACCCGTAGAAAACTGAGTTTGTAAAAGTGTAAAACATACAACACCAGCGTGTCGGGTGAATATGTGATATAAAAAATTAAAATTTATAAGATACTGATAATTCTACTAAAAAATGTCGTATATCTAACCTTTCTTATATGTAATATTATATTATTATTATTTTTTGTTTCTTTTTTTTTCTACTTAAGACATGAACTTGTTCATGTAGATATATAATGTGTTTATCAATTCATTTTATTGGAATTAGATAGGGAGATTTAGAATATATTTAATATTTATTTTCTTATGTGAATAATTTGTTATTATTATATTTTATTGTTGTTGTTGTTGTTGTTGTTGTTTCTGTCATTTTTTTTTAGCGTAACAATAGTTTTTCATATATATTTTTAATTTTATTCTCAATGCATTATATTTGGATTAGATATCCAAATTTAAGTTTATATATTTTATATTTATTTTTCTTTTTTTAATTATTTTATATAACTCGTATTTTATTTAAGTAGAATATTTTAAATTTTATAAAAAAAATGATTTCAACTTTTATTATAAATAAAAATTTATTCAACTTATATAGATTTTTTCTAAATTAAATATGACTTATTTATTTATTTTTTATTAGTAGAATAAAATTAATACATTAAATTAGGCAAAATATGATAAAAGAAATATTGAATTAGGTAACACATAATAAAAGAAAACTATTAAATTAGGGAAAATATAATAATATAATAATATTAAATTGGGTAAAAATATATAAATTAGGTAGATATTAGGTTCGGTGACATCAAAGCACCAGTTTTTTTTCCAAAGCTGACAAAGCGTGAGAAGCACACACGTAGGATAGGATGATTATGCATTAATATAGGGGATATATATATATATATATATATATATATGTCGGATACGTGGTGGGAGAAAAGGTCGAAAATGTGGTCGAAGGAAAAAAGATTGGAGCCGTAGTCAAAGAAAAGGTCAGAAAAAAAGTCAACATGTGGTCGAACGAAAAAGGTCGGAGCTGTAGTCGAATAAAGGTTCGGACATGTGGTCGAAGGAAAAAAGTCGGTGCCATAGTCGGAGAAAAGGTCGAACATGTGGTTTAAGGAAAAAAGGTCGGAACCGTAGTAGGAGAACAGGTTAGACATGTGTCTTTGTCGTATTTTTATTTCTTACTCTTCTGTTGTATTTTTATTTTCTTTCTTTTGTAGTGTGTTGTATTTTTATTCTCAAATGCAATTTTTTCTTATTTAATAAATATTTAATTTAATATACTTTATATTTATATTGAATGTCGATTGATAATTATTATTATCAGACTCTTTGTGATATAAAAAAATTAAGGAGTCCAATTTGTAAATTTTATAAATATATAGATATTGTTAGAAATATATAAAATATGATTTGAAAAAAATATATTGAAAATATTATTTTGAGTTGAAATATAGATTTATTGGTTGGAGAAGAATTACCATTTGATGTGACATTTATTGCATTTTTTAGTTTGAGAATGGGAGAACTCTTAGAGATGAGTGGGTGAACAAACCTGAACATAATTTTTAGAACAATAATTAAAGAGTAATGTTACTTGAACATTTAGTTGGACAAAAAGTTAGACAAAACCTATTAATATATCTCCTATATGAATTATATTACCTTCTTTCACTATTTTTTTTCTTTCTTTTCTCTACTTGGGTGTGTTTGACCTCATTTAGGGATAAAAATATTAATAATTAATTATATAAAAAATAAAAATAAGATATATTTTTTAAAATTAGATGCTAATTTTTAATATGAGTTTTTTTTATCTTTTTAAATTATAAAATTATTAAATTTCACAAGCAATTAACAAATTTAATTATTCACATAATTAATAATTTATATGTGTGTCAATTTATATGTTTTTGTTAATTTTAGTTGTTAATTGCTTGTGAAATTTAAATTTATTGATTTGTGATGAAATTATTAATTATGTGAATAATTAAATTTGTTAATATGTCAATTGATTTATTTTGTGTAAAATTCTTAATTATGTGAAAAAAATCTTAATTTATTTATTTTGTGAGAAATCATTAATTATGTGAAAATTCGAATTTATTTGTTTCTTGTTTAGTTGTTAATTATTTAATAAAATTAATTTTATTTGTAAATGAGAAAATTATTAATTTTGTGAAAATGTTAATTTTTTTATATTTTTTTTTAATTTCACCCCAAAAAAAGAGTAGAGAGCCACTTTAGGTTCGGGACGCCCTTGGAATGGCGTCCCGCTCACATTCTAGAACAGATTTTATTTCTACCTTCTACAATGTCACTTTAGGTTCGGGACGTCCTTGGGAATTGCATCCCGCTCACATTCTAGAACGGTTATTATTTGTACCTTCTAGAATGTGAGTGGGACGCCATTCCCAAGAGCGTCCCGACCAAAAAAATCATTTTTTAAAAATGTATATTACTTTTTTAATTCCTAATTAAAAATATATTATTTGTTTAATAAAACCTTAAAATAACTACATGTGCAACCCACATATCAAATTTCAGAAAAAACAATTTTTACATATTGTTTTGTTTCACAATGACTATAAATAAGAGTAGAGGTTAAACTCTCTCCAACGTTGGCTTGTGTTTGCCAAGTGTATAACCACGATCAGCTTTACGTCGTTTTGATTGAATAATTGTTGAAGAATTTTTGTTGCGACATAAATGATATCATTTTGAATAAGACAGTTAATATAGTTTACAAAGAAGTGTTCATAATTTAAAGTGAACACCATTTTTCTTTTTCTATTTAGCATTAATAATCACTTTCTAAAATTATTTATTTTTATAAATTTTAATAAAAACATATAAATTAACAAACATATAGATTCAAAAACATATAAATTATTAAATTTCACAAGCAATTAACAAATTTAATTATTCACGTAATTAATAATTT
The DNA here is from genome assembly GCA_014905375.1 of Phtheirospermum japonicum. NCBI lineage: Eukaryota > Viridiplantae > Streptophyta > Magnoliopsida > Lamiales > Orobanchaceae > Phtheirospermum > Phtheirospermum japonicum. The sequence continues at coordinate 384,157 of BMAC01000065.1, read as the reverse complement.
ATATGTTTGTCAATTTATATGTTTTTATTAATTTTAGTTGTTAATTGCTTGTGAAATTTAAATTTATTGATTTGTGATGAAATTATTAATTATGTGAATAATTAAATTTATATGAAATTATTAATTATATGAAAAAATTCTTAATTTATTTATTTTGTGAGAAATCATTAATTATGTGAAAATTTGAATTTATTCGTTTCTTGTTTAGTTGCTAATTATTTAATAAAATTGATTTTATTTGTAAATGAGAAAATTATTAATTTTGTGAAAATGTTAATTTTTTTTATTTTTTTTCATTTCACCACAAAAAAAAGAGTAGAAAGTCATTTTAGGTTCGGGACGCCATTCCAAAAAAAGAGTAGAAAGTCATTTTAGGTTCGGGACGCCCTTGGAATGGCGTCCCGGACCTAAAATGACTTTCTACTCTTTTTTTGTGGTGAAATGGCGTCGCGCTCACATTTTAGAACAGATTTTATTTCTCCCTTCTAGAATGGCGTCCCGCTCACATTTTAGAACGGATTTTATTTCTATCTTCTAGAATGTCACTTTAGGTTCAGGACGCCATTCCCAAAGGCGTCCCGACCAAAAATATCATTTTTTTCAATATATATTGTTTTTTTAATTCCTATTTAAAAATATATTATTTATTTAATAAAATCTTAAAATAACTACATGTGCAACCCACATATCAAATTTCAGAAAATACAATTTTTACTTATTGTTTTGTTTCACAATGACTATAAACTAGAGTAAAGGTTAAACTCTCTCCAACGTTGGCTTGTATTTGACAAGAACAGTGTATAACCACGGTCAACTTTATATCGTTTTGAGTGAATAACTGTTGAAGAATTTATGTTGCGACAAAGATGATATCATTGTGAATAAGACAGTTAATGTCGTTTACAAAGAAGTGTTTCATGATTTAAAGTGAATACCATTTTTATTTTCTATTTAGTATTAATAATCACTTTATGAAATTTGTTATTTTTATAAATTTTATATTTTTATTTATACCCGCGTAATCACGATTTTTTTAAACTATGCGTGATTTTAAAGGATGATAAATTGACAAATTTCATATCACGATTTTTTTAAACTATGCGTGATTTTAAAGGATGATAAATTGACAAATTTCAATAATGATTTTACTATTTTAATCAAGTATATGCATGAGAATAAATATATATTATAAGCATTTCACATTTCTTTAGAATAAATATATTTGACAAACTCCACTAGGAGCCTAGAGAATTTTCGCTTTCTCCCTTATATACACACACACAACACCACACATCATCTTCTCTATTCACACTTCAACCTCTGTAATTTCTCTCTCTTGGTTAACCAGTGTATAGTAGAGCAGTACAACAAGAGCAAACACAAACAATATACCTTTTTGTAGTCAGAAACAGTTGCAGAACGACTTTTTCTTTCCAATTTTGCCCTTCCCCTCCTCATTTTTGCAGTCCCAAACCCAGAAAAACAACCCCACTTCATTTCTTTTCCTTGAGAAACAGAGAGAAAAACAAAATGATATCCTGGCACGATCTTTACGTCGTCCTCACTGCAGTTATTCCTCTCTACGTCGCCATGATTCTGGCGTACGGCTCCGTCCGCTGGTGGAAAATATTCACCCCCGATCAGTGCTCCGGCATCAACCGATTCGTCGCCGTTTTCGCCGTCCCGCTTTTATCCTTCCATTTCATCTCCAAAAACGACATTTACGCCATGAATTTCCGGTTTATCGCGGCCGACACCTTGCAGAAGGTCATAATGCTCGTCGTTCTCGGATTGTGGTCTAGTTTCTCCAAAAATGGCAGCCTAGAATGGTCAATCACGATTTTCTCTCTCTCTACTCTGCCCAACACTCTGGTCATGGGCATTCCTCTGTTAATTGCCATGTACGGAGACTATTCCGGCAGCCTCATGGTTCAGGTCGTGGTGCTGCAGTGCATAATCTGGTATACTCTGTTACTGTTTCTGTTCGAGTATCGCGGCGCGAAGATGCTGATAATGGAGCAATTCCCCGAAACAGCGGCGTCGATTGTGTCGTTCAAGGTCGAATCCGACGTCGTTTCGCTAGACGGACAGGATTTTCTAGAAACGGACGCCGAGATTGGGGAAGACGGCAAGCTCCACGTCACAGTGAGGAAATCGAGCGCGTCGCGTCGGTCGTTCTCCGGCGTTACTCCGCGGCCGTCGAATCTAACGGGGGCCGAGATTTACAGCTTGAGCTCGTCCAGAAACCCTACCCCGAGGGCGTCGAATTTCAACCACACCGATTTCTACTCGATGATGGGGTTCGGTGGTAGATTATCGAATTTCGGGAATTCAGATACTGGTAGACTGTCGAATTTCAACGGGGTTGATATGTGCTCGGTGCAATCGTCGCGGGGGCCGACGCCGAGGTCGTCGAATTTCGAGGAGAACTGCGCGCCGGGAGGGATGATGAGCTCGCCGAGATTCGGTTACTATCCGCCGGCGGCTCAGCAGCCGTTGCCGACATCTTATCCCGCTCCGAATCCCGAGATCGCTTCGGCTATGCCGAAGGCCGCGAAAGCCAATCATCAGCAGGGCGGGAAGACTAATTACGACGCGAAGGAGCTTCACATGTTCGTCTGGAGCTCGAGCGCGTCGCCGGTGTCCGAAGTCGGCGGAAGGATCGGCGGCGGCGGCGACCTGCACGTGTTCGGCGAGCAATCCGGGAGGTCCGATCAGAAGCGTGCCAAGGAAATCAGGTTGTTGGTTAGTGACCATCAGCCTCAAAATGGGGATACCGAAGGTGAATATTTATTTATTATTATCTTTATTATTTTTATTTTTAATTTAGTGTGTGCTCGCAGGGTGTTTGATTATTTGCTTGACTGGGTGGTTTTGTTTTATTTTATTATTTAATGAAGCTGTTCCGCGAACTGGGGAGGATTTCAGCTTCGGCGGTGGAGATGACGAGAGAGAAAAGGTGGGGCCCACCGGGCTGTCGAAGCTAGGCTCCAGCTCCAACGCCGAGCTCGGCTCTAAAACGACTAGCGGCAACAATGGTAGGGCCGGAAAAAATATGCCGCCGGCTAGTGTGATTACACGCCTAATCTTGATAATGGTCTGGCGTAAACTTATCAGAAACCCAAACACTTACTCCAGCCTGATTGGCCTCATTTGGTCGTTGGTCTCGTTTAGGTAAGAAGATAATACAGTTAAATAACTATTTTTAGTCGATTAACTGTATAAGGAAATTAGTTTGTTTCATTAATGATATTGATATCATTTCAGGTGGCATGTGCATATGCCTAAAATCATAGAACAGTCGATCGCTATCCTTTCTGATGCCGGGCTCGGGATGGCTATGTTCAGCTTAGGTTAGTAGTCACATTCAACAAAGCTTATTTATTTTTACCCCCGTGTGAATATCAGAAAATGTAATTTAATTTCTAAAATGGTCGCGAAATGTTATCGGCAAGTTTTTCAAAACAAATGAATTGACAGCCCCGACAGATGGGGCCGACGAGCAATATCTCTATGTGGTCCTGAGATGATGATGATGCTCTGGATTAGTAGCAAAGGTGGTTGGAATTTTTAATTACTCGAGTATTTTTCTAAGTAAGTTTGACTGATTGGCAGGTTTGTTTATGGCCCTTCAACCGAAGATAATCGCGTGTGGGAACACGGTGGCTACTTTCGCCATGGCAGTGAGGTTTCTCACCGGCCCGGCTGTAATGGCCGTAGCTTCCATTGCTGTTGGTCTTCGTGGTACCCTCCTCCATGTCGCGATTGTGCAGGTACAGTGTTTGGACTATGCATAATTACGAATTACCCCTGGTGTTTAAAGTTAATCAAAATCTAATCATCATTTAAAATAGAAGATTTTGACAGATTATGACCTGAATGGTTGCAATTTGTAGAAACAGAAAGCATATATCAAGGGCGTATTTGTAATTTTGATAAATAAAAATTCATTTTTTTTCTTAATAATTAAGCTATATAGCCTCAAGGGTAATATCAGTAATTTTTTTCTGACATATATATATATATATATATTTTTAATCCAATAGGCTGCTCTTCCACAAGGGATCGTCCCGTTTGTGTTTGCAAAAGAGTACAATGTTTATCCAGCAATTCTTAGCACTGCGTAAGAATTAAACATCATTTTCTTCGATAGTACCTTGTTGTCTTCTTTTCTAAGTAGTAATCGGTTCATTTTGAATTTTACAAAATTCCAGGGTCATATTCGGAATGTTGATCGCGCTACCAATCACTCTGGTCTACTATATTCTTCTTGGATTATAAAGATTTTCAAGAAATGAGACAAGTCAGAAGAAAAAAAAAAAATCAACTAATCGATGAAGGTGTTAAAAAAAAGTATGGGTTGAAATCAATGGTTGCATCAAATATCTGCACTCGTGACTAACAGTGATTCTTGAAAGATTAAACAAAAGAGTTTGACTTTTGATTATCACCTGATTATGATGAGATTTATGCCCTTAATTAGGGGACGACAAATTATCCGTGGGGAGACAATCACAGAGGAAAACAGGGGGAAACGTAAATTATTAGTTAAGTCAAATTATTCTCCACAATCATCTGCGCGTGTAAACCAAGAAATTAGGCTTTAGTTATATTTTCTAGATTATATAATATTGTCTTGTAGTAGGAGAGAAGAATAGTGTTTTTTTTTTGGGTTTATTTCCGCTCGTGTTGATCATTAGTTTTGGGCGTCGTGTTTTGAATTTGTTTGTCGTCTACTTAATTTTGTAAATTACTTTTAGGATGGTTGATGATACGAAAGATTTTGTCTAAAGCCTACTATATTTTTTGTCTTTGCCTTTATCAAATGCTTTTATGTCTTCTTCTTCTATACTGTTTTAAATGTTAACATCTCTTGATCGTAATTTACTAGATCTTTTTGAGTTATTCCCACACGCATGCAGATTGGGTACCGTATTTGGGTTGAACCCTGATACCACTAGGCCAAAGAGTCACATATCCCTATTAATACATGTGATATTAGTTAATTACTATATATTTGAGTAAATAAGAAATCTTGAATGTCAAAAAAAGGTCGACGAGCATAGGGCCCCTTACTCTTGGTGGATGTTGAAAACTTTGGCACAAAACCACTTTGGGAGGTTTTTATCATTAGAGGGATCAATTAGAGATAAAAGACTTGGGAAAAGGAAAATAAAAACTGTCATTTTTTTTTTTTTTGATTGATGCACACACAATGCTACCTTGGGAAGATAAGGTGGTATTGGTTTATGGCTTGAGTTCAACGAACATTGGCACAAAGCATCTTCGCCACTACTATTTTCTTCATCATTTAAAGAGTTGGAAGCAAAGGGGCATCTCCTTTTTCTTTTTCCTCATTTTAGCATAAACTTGAAAGTATAATGGTTTTCAATGGAAGTTTCAATGTATTTTTGGTGATTTTTGCCTAAATTAAGTATAATAAATTAGGAGAATGTTTGCAAAAAATATTGACAATAGCAACAAAAGATATTATAGATCATACTAAAGTCATTGTTTTATTAAATGTTTTTGGACTTAGCGATGTAATAATATTGTATGAGCAATTATTTGGAGTTTCACTTATCTCACCGTTGAATATGGGGTGGAAGTTTACCAAAAAAAAAAGGGGGTGGAAGGGTTATTCCAAATTCACAAAATCATGAAATTCATCAAATTCCCGATAAGATCTGTTATAAATATAATAACATATAGTATTATTGAGTCTAAGACGACGTAAGTTTTCAAGTGGAGGAAAAACAAACACCCATTCCTTTCGGAAAGACGAACCTTATGTGTGATTAGTTTACTTTTGATTTTGGGAAAAATAGTATGAACTTGTTTGAAGAAAACGAGATTAAGTTTTTAAAATATGATTGAATATGTGATAAAAAATGAGAGGAAGTCATAATTCTTTTTTAGTAATAGAATTGTTACTATATACCTTGACAGATGATTAAGAAAAAGTAGGAGAGAGCGAATCGCATATTTTTTGATACGATTGTATAATCACAATGATCCGTGTTTTATTAGTAAGTTTTAATTGGTTGTGGTAGTTAAATTGAAAATCTGAAATCAATAAATGATTTATTTTCTTCTTTGTAAAGAAAATCGTATGCAATCGTGCATTGGGCCCAAAAATATATTGAGCGAGACTATTTCAAAATCCTTTGACATCCACACCAATTTCATTCATTTTCGCCCAATTTTTAAGTAGTGCGCTAAACACTTAACACGAGCATGCATTGAATCCTTGTAAAAAATAATCTTAAAAAGTGGACATCATTTTCGTCATGCGGCGCCTAAAGGTCCTCCTAACTCTTTCTTTACAATTGATACAAGTGAAGTGAGATTAGCATCGTTCACAAGACGAAAACAAACAATTTTCAACTAACTTATTCAATAAAATAATAGTTCAACTTTTGTTTGTATTAACACTCAATCTCTAGAGAGAAAATGTTGGGAGTTGCAAATTGAATATAATGAATTTGCATTGATTAGATTGAAATATTAATAAGTATTAGTTGATGGGCCTTAAGTTATAAACTTAAACATGTTTAATTCTCATATGTTTGTTTAGTAATCGAGAAAACTATGTTTTTATTGTAATTCTTCTTATTATGAGATTTTTTTTTTCCATTTTTTCCTCTTTGTAGCATCTGTGGAATTGAACAAAAAATAGAAACAAGGATGCTTCTTTTTCTCGTTTATTTCTTTAGTTAATTGATTGCTTAAATGAAAAGTAAAACAAGGTTTGTGATAAACACACATCATTGTTATCACAAACTTGTGTCACATTTTGATATTGGACGAGCTAATTAATCATCTCGATGGGCCCTAACAGGACGCTCACTAGCTCGCTGCTTGAATACACGATTTATTTAGAAGGAAAAATGTAAAGAATGATATTTTATTTAGTTTAAGTTTTAAATGTATTTTACTATCGGAGTGGAACACATAAAAAGATTGATATTTCATTTGGTATAAGATATTGATAACCCAATATCTTTGTCTGAAAGGACATTTCTAAAATATATCATTCCATTTTTCATTATAACACTATCATATCATATAAAATCACACTAGCATCATAATTCATTTGTCTTTATTCAAAGAAAATAATCACCATTATTGCCTAGCTGAAAAAAAGAGCCTCCCATCAAGAAACTTATTCAATCACAACCCAAGTTGCTTATTCTCCGAAAAGACATCAAACTATATGATATGTGATAATATTATATCTATTTTGTTATACAGCTTCATGTTCCACTGACACTTGATTATAGGAATAACATTAATATGAGTTGTTTGATTGGTTGCATATACATATGCCGTTCATTCAAATATATAGAACATTAAGTGAAATAAAAAAAATGGTGAAAACTCAAATCCATGCTATTAATACATAATAGTTAGCGTGTGTGCATTATAGGTAGGTCTTTTATTTGGTATTTTTAAAATATTTAATAGCGCAAATACTGTTGTACGGGAGATCTTCTAAAAGGTTTCCATTAAAACATTCATACATCTGGGGAAAAAAATCATACTTTTATTGTGCAAATTATGTTTTCCAAAATAATATAAATAATTATTTTATATAAATTAATTTATAGACATATACATTTTCAAATACATATTATAATTATCAGAAAAACATTTTATATGTATATAAAATGAGAAGGTGGAGGAAAAAATATGTAGAAGAGAGAAAACCGAGATAGAAAAGAAGCCATGTAGATCTGATAATTTAATCAAACTTTATTTTTGGCATTGGGAATATATTTTAGAGCTCTCCGATGCTATAGGTTCATTGATGATTATGTGGTAAAATATTTAGTATTTTGTTTTAATAATTATTTAGCATCTCCTGACCTCTCATAAATAGAGGAGGAGTGTTACCGTCTCGACAAGTCAATTACATGTGAGAGTTTATATATTTTTAATATATATTAGATATGTAAATTAAATTATAGATTATATTTTGTGAATAATAATATTATTATAAATTTATATTATTTTTATATATATATATATAAATTATAAATATAATTATTTATTAATAATTATAAGTAAATATTATTTTGAATATATTATATATATATATATATATATAATATTAATTATAAATATTATATATATATATATATATAAATATATATTATAAATATATAATATATTTTCTAAATATATAATAACTTTATATTATATTTATGAATAATGATATATAACTATTATAAATATATAATATTATTTTAAAATGTATTATAATTATAATATTATAAATTTATATTTTATATTTATTTATATCCCTTTAAATAATTTATATATATATATAAACACATACTAGTTTAACACCCGTGTATTACACGTGATTTATAAAAAGTTAAATATAAAAATATTTGTGAGAATTACAAACTTTTAAACTTAAAATAAAATATTAAAAAGATGTGTTCTCAACCCGTGCCCGGTTCACCATATTAATTATTATAATTATTAATTAATATTATTTTTTTATGTTTAGATTAAATACGTTAATAATTATATTTACATACTCATAAAAACTCAAAAGATATAAGATTTTAAACCCGTCTGTGATCTATATTAATTAATTATTATTAATTCATTTTATATTTTTAAGTTTAGATTAATTTTGTAAATAATTACAGTTACATATTTTGAAAAATTCAAAATGTGCCATACTGTTAGCACTGTCAAAACGGGCTTTGGCCCACGGGCTGGCCCGTCAGCCGCGAAAACGGGCGGACTTGGGTTGCCCTTCTCGCAACCCATTTAATCGCGGGCTTTTTTGCCCGCTCCGTGAAGACCGCGGGCCGGGCGGGCTGGTCTTTTTTTCTTTTTTTTAATTTTTTATATTTTATTATAATTATAATTATAATTTATATTGGTTAAATTTGAGGCATATTTGTATTCTTTTATTTCTACGAGCCCGTTAGAATACTTTAAATATTATAATAATATTTTTTATAATTTTAATATTATTTTTTATAATTTTTAACATAAAAATAAAATTTTATAAAATAAAATAAAAAAATGGGCCGGCGGGCGAGCCGCGTACATTAGTTTTCCAGGCCCACGAAAAAATGGGTTGGCCCGCGCCCGCCCTGTTTTGGGGCAGACCGGGGCGGGCTGGCCCGTTTTACAGTGCTACATACTGTCAAGCCTTATCACATTGTGCCATTTGATAATAAATATTAATTAATTTTTATTATATAATTTTTTTTTATATTTAGATTGAATTCATTACTGATATTTAGTTACATATTCCAATTATTGCAAATGTATCATAATTTACTTATACAAAATATTTAAAATTTCAAAAATAAATTATTTCAACTTTTTTTTATAAATACAGTTTATTTAATTATTTTAATAAATAAGATTTTTTTGTAATTAAAATTATTTCATATGTAATTTATCTTTTAATTAAAATAATTAATTTAAATTTTTTCTACTAATTATATATGACTTATTTATATTTTTATATTAGGAGTATAAAAGAAAATTACTGAATTAGACAAAATATAATAAAAGAAAACTAATTAAGTTAGGCTAAATATAATAATAAGAAAAAATTAAATTAGGCAATACAATAAAAGGAAAATATTAAATTATGTTTATATTAGGCTCAAATGACACATAAACAATCGTCGCACCAATTTTTTTTATTATCCAAGCGAAGCATACGAAGCAGACACATAAATTAGGAGGATTTTGCATTAATATATATTTGTTTAACACTCGTGTATCACACAAGACTTATCAAAAGATAAAAATAAAAAATATTTGTGATTATTATAGAATTTTAAATCTAAATAAAAAATTAAAATAATATATTATCAACCCGTGCCTTGCAAATGTCTAATCTATTTATTAATTATTATAAATATTAAATAATCTTGTATTTGATGTTCAAATTAAATTCATTAATAATATTAGTTACATACTTACAAAAATTCGAAAGGCGTCAAATTCTAAACTCGTGTCTAATATTTATTTTATTAATTATTATTATTAGATCTTTTTATATATTAATGTTTAGAATAAATTCGTTAACAATTATTAGTTACATACTTTGAGATATTCAAAAGACGTCATACTCTCAACCCGTGTCGCATTGTACTGGTGTCTAATCAATGTTTATTAATTATTAGTATATAGTTTAATCTTTTTATGTTTAGATTGAATGCATTACTAATATTTAGTTACATACTTAGATTATTGTCAATAACTCATATTTTACCTATATGAAATATTTGAAATTTCGAAATTAAAACTATTTTAAATTTTATTATCAATAAAATTTATTTAATTATTTTCATAATAAAGTTTTCTTTTGTAATTAAAATTATTTCATATGTAGTCTGTCTTTAATATAACTAATTTAGATCTTATCTACTAATTATATATGACTTATTTGTATTTTTATATTAAAAGAATCAAATAAAAGTATTGAGTAAGGAAAATATAATAAAACAACTAAATTAAGTAAGACACAATAAAAAGAAAAGTATTAAATTAAGTAAATATTAGGCTTGTATGACACATAAGCAAACGGAGCACCAGAATTTCTTATTTGTCAAACGAAGCATACAAAGCTGGCACATAGGTTAGGAGGATTTTGTATTAATATATAAGGGGTGATATATATATATATATATATATATATATATATATATATATAGTAGTTTAACACCCGTGTTTTACACGAGATTTATAAAAAACTAAATATAAAAAATTTTGTGAAAATTCAAAATATGTCACATTTTCAACCCGTCTCCAATCTATATTAATTAATTATTATTAAGTCATTTTATATTTCGATTAATTTTGTTAATACTTGTAGTTACATACTTTGAAAATTTCAAAATATGTCATACTCTCAAGCATTCTCGCATTGTGCTATTGTCTAATAAATATTAATTAATTATTATTATACATTTTTTTTTATTTAGATTGAATTCATTACTAATATTTATATACATACTCCAATTATTACAAATATATCATAATTTACATATACATAATATTTTAAATTTCAAAAATAAATTATTTCAACTTTTATTATAAATACAATTTATTTCATTATTTTCATTAATAAGTTTTTTTTTGTAGTTAAAATCATTTCATATGTAATTTGTCTTTTAATTAAATAGTTAATTTAGATTTTTTCACTAATTGTGGATTAATTTTATTTTTTTATTAGGAGTATAAAATAAATTATTGAATTAGACAAAATATAAACAAAAAAAACTATTAAGTTAGGCTAAATATAATATAATTAAAATATTAAATTAATAAAAGAAAATATTAAATTAGGTATATATTAAACTCGAATGACACATAAGCAAGCGAAGTACCATTTTTTTTTTTTTATTATCCAAGCTAAGCATACGAAACAGACAAAATAGATTAGGAGGATTTTGCATTAATATATATATATATATATATATTTAACACTCGTGTATTACACGGGACTTATCAAGAGGTAAATATAAAAATATTTGTGATAATTACTGAAATTAAAATCTAAAATAAAAATTAAAATAATGTATTCTGAACCCGTGCCTTGTACATGTCTAATGTAATTATTAATTATTATAAATATTAAATAATTCTCTATTTGATGTTTAAATTAAATTCATTAATAATCTTAGTTACATACTTACAAAAACTCAAAAGGCGTCACATTCTAAACCGTGTCTAATATCTGTTTTATTAATTATTATTATTATTAAATTATTTTATATGTTAATGTTTAGAATAAATTCGTTAATAATTATTAATTATACTTTGAGATATTCAAAAGATGTCATACACTCAACCCGTGTCGCATTGTACTGGTATCTAATCAATGTTTATTAAATATTAGTGTATAATTTAATATTTTTATGTGTAGATGAATATTTTTCTAATATATAGTTACATACTTAGATTATTGTATTAACTCATATTTCCTATATAGGATAATTGAAACTTCGAAAATAAAATTATTTTAAATTCTGTTATCAATAGAACTTATTTAATTATTTTCATAATAAAGTTTTTTTAATTAAAATTATTTCGTATGTAAGTATGTCTTTTAATTAAAATAATAATTAGTTTAGATATTATCTACTAATTATATATGACTTATTTATATTTGTATATTAGGAGAATCAAAGGAAATTATTGAATAAGGAAAAATATATTAAAAGAATTAAATTAGGTAAGATACAATAAAAAGAAAAGTATTAAATTAGGTAAATATTAGGTTCGGATGACACATAAGCAAACGAAGCACCAGAATTTTTTATTTGTCAAAGAAAGCATACGAAGCAGACACATAGGTTAGGAGAATTTTGCATTAATATATAGGGGTGATATATATATATATATATATATATATATATATATATATATATATAGGGTTGGGTTCAAATGGAACCATGTCAATATATGCGAACCTAGGGACTCATCTTGACCATTAGATTGAATAATCTCGATGGTTGAGATCATGACATGTCAGTAGGGTAATTATGTAAAATATTGCATTAATTTAATAAAAAGGGTATTTTGGACATATATCAACATTTCGAAAGAGCACTGCGACTGTATACAAAAAAGCATCACAAATTTCGTTTTATAAATAAATGTAGTTAAATTTAAAAACCTGAATATTAAAAGCATCGCATGTGATTAATTTTAGCACTACAGTACTGTATAAAAAAGCACTGTTAAAAACCCGAATATTAAAAGTATCGCATGTGATTAATTTTAGCACTACATTACTATTTAAAAAACACTGTTAAAATACGAGTAAGAATTTTGGATTTTTACTTTATTTCAGTTTTTTTATAATAAAGCAGCAATGCTTTTTTTAATATTATTACAGCGCTTTTTTACTACACTATCACTGCTTTTTTTCGATTGGCGAGGATTCTATGATTTAAGCCGTCCGAAAACCGGTGTTTTTTACATAGTTACAGTGCTTTTGAACTACACGACCACTGCCTTTTATTTTTTAACCATCCCTACCGCCGATTACAACCATTCGACCCTACCAAACAAATCACCGACACCAAATGAATTACAATGATTCTCGGCCGAAACCCAAAACGGACCCTGTCCAAAACCCAAACAGCACCACAACCACATCAACCCCTCACCACCGGATCGCCACCATCTCCACGCCTGCCGCCGATCGATCGCATTTCTGGAAGGTGCGCACAAAAACGAAAAAAGAAATCTGATTGGAAAGGGACAAAGAGGTCAAAACGTGTCAATTTATTTTAAAAAAAATCAAAATTTACAGATAACACGTTTATCCAATGACCAACACCTTAGGATAAGAGATTTCACTCAGTATCGCCGGTGGCCTCAAGTTCCTTCCCATGGCGACGGCTCTCTCTTCCATATCTCCGCCGGCAGTGGCGACGCACAGTACTTTGTCTCCGTCAAAAGTCTGCAAGCTCTCTCAAGCTTAGTGGGCTCCTAAAACATTTATTTGGCCTCACTTTCACTCCATTCAAACTAAATCGCCTCTTTCAGCCAGGGTGGCGGCCACCATGGAAGATGGACGACAAAGCGGCGACGTATAGATGAGCTCAAAAATCCCCAACTCATCGCCGACTTGCGTCGCGCCGTGGCCGACATCGCGCAGATCCAATCCACGCTCCAAAGCCCTAGGTACCCGGCCCGATCGGCGATGGCGTTCGACTCCAGTCGATTCGAGACCGCCGCCGCTGCCAAAACGCCGCGGGTGTGCTTCATCGCGGCCGTTTCCTCGTCTCCGCCGCTGCAAAATGCCATCGCCCGCCTCGCTATTCATTGGGCCGCTGCCGTCGAGACGGGGTGGGTTAGGGGTTTAGGGATGAGCGGCCGATTTTTGGGGAGAGAGGGATGAGCGGCCGAGCGGCCGATTCTGGGGGGAGAGAGGGATGAGCGGCGATTTTGG
>BMAC01000065.1:358280-370181 GCA_014905375.1 Phtheirospermum japonicum | reverse complement strand
TATTGCTGACGGGCATAGGCCGTCAGCAAATTGCTGTTGGCTTATGCCCGTCAGCAATCCTTCAGTATATGCTGAAGGCTTGTTGCCCGTCAGCATTCGCCTGTTTTTTTTGTGTGTATATATATATATATATATATATACACTACAAAAAAATTCATGGATATCGATGGGCTATTTCCGTCGGTAACGACGTTACCGACGGAAATGGTCCGTTGGTGATACCCTCGTCGGTAAAAAAATTACCAAAATCAACGCTTGGATGACTGAAAAGGTTTTATATTCGAGTATGACCCATTTACTAACTTTGTGTTTGATTTCATCGTTGCATAAATGATTAACACCCCATTATGCTTATATAGTTGCAATCAATTCACAACCTTTTATAACTACTTATTTTTATAAATCATAACTCAAGAGATGAAGGTTTTTAAACACGAGATACTCTAATTAGTATTTGAGATTAGTAGTGGATTGTATAAATCTTTTAAAACTTTTTGGAGTTCGACAATGCGCCTCATATTTAGAATTCACGGTTTAATCACTTCGAGAGAAGGGCTAAACTATTTTTGTGATTGACTTATAGTAGATTGAATCACAACAATACTTGAATGATTACCCATTATAGAAAATAAAAGTCCGTTGTAATCCCAAACCCCAAAATGCCACCTTCTCATTTGAATATCTTTATTTCTTACTTTTCTATTTGTTCGTGGTGATTTATATTAGTATAAATAATTATTTATTTTATGTTCGTCGTTTGTAACAATAAAAATATATATTTCTTTATATTCATTTAGATAAAACTAGATTACTAATAATATTACTTGTCAATTTATAAGATTTAGTTGTTATGTAATATGACCTTACTCATTGTGTACTACATTTACATCGTACATTTATGGATGTAAAATATATTTTTAATAAATATTTACTTAAAATGAAAGGAAGAAAGGTCACGAATTAATGTAAATTTAATTTTAATATTAACCTCCTTAGTTGCAAATTATTTGCAAGTCAATTCCTTAATTTCCATCACTAAATTCGAAAACATTGAAAATCTTTTATAATATATAATATCGATCTGTTCTTAATTTTTTTTATCTACTTAGTTATGGTCATTCATTTTCCTCCTAAGTCAATTGAATACACTACTTGATAGTTTAACAAGTAGTAAAATTGCAATACTTAGTGCTTATAGTGATCAATAATTATACTAATTTTATTTATCGATAACATATTTGCCAAACTTATTATTATCATGTTACGTGATTTTATTAAATAATGTATTTACGTTATAGTGAAATTAATAAAAGTATTTAAATTGAATTGTTTATTTTTTTAATGGATTATAATGAGTTGAGTTTCGTATGTATACATAAACTATTGAACTATTGAAATCCACATCTATAAACAACTGCATGATAGAATTTGACCTAACAGTAAATAGTTAAGTGTTAGTATTGAACATGTTACCTATCAATTTTCAAGAACTTATTTCAATGGTAGGATCAACAAAAATGAAGGATAAAATATTTCTCATGCTGGATTTTTCTTGAATAAGCTGGTTTTCAATCATGATCAATTGCTTGTTGCTATATCAAGAGTGACCAATCGTAGGGTTTAAACTCATGATTAGCGATGATGGAAAAAAACATACGAAATATTAAAAATATACAAAACTACAAATGTTGTGTACGATTTTTTTTTCATAATTTATAAAGTACATTCGTCCCAATAATAATCTTTTTATAGCCCAATTTTTAAATTTTAAAGATTGCATTAGGTATAGGGTAAAATATTAAAAATGTTTGAGTCTACATTACTTAACTTTACATATATAAAACCACTTAGTTGGTGATTCAAATTCATTTAAAAACATTAATATTCAAGTATCTCGTGCGATTACAAAAAAAAAAAAAAAAAAGGTCTCGATGGTGCGATTATAAAAAACTACATAAAATATATTGATACTTATTAAATAAACAGAGTTGGTACTTTATTTCCATTTATATTATAAAGTGCTCATATTGAGTTTGAAAATGCACATCAAACTTATGTTCATGAGTTCATTACAAAAATGGAGGTTTTAAAATTACAAAAAATTGTGAAATTCAATTCTCTATCAATTTTAAGGTGTTGGTGGTAATAGTCATACAATTACAATGATAGTTTTTGTAAAAGAAAAAACTCATTTGGGAAAAATGTAAGGTAAAATCAACTATATATTAAGGCACTTTGAAAGAAAATTATAAATTTTTGTTGTTATCCCTAACACCAATGGTAGTTTTTGTAATTATATTAATCCTTCTAAAAATATACTCGAGGTTTAGTTTAATTATGAGAAATCTAATGATTAGGTTTTCCATGCGATTACAAAATTAAAATAATTGTTCGTGAAACGAACGAGACAAATACTAATTTAATAAATGAACTGTATACATGCCGTCGGAGAAAAACATTGGTCGTTGAGCATGACCTTTGACAATTAAGACTTGTACGTGGGGTGTTTGGCGTCATGCACTATGCCATACGGTGCATTGGATTCAGTTTTTTCTAAATTATCCATTTGAATCATAAAAGTACTAAAAATTGTGGCGAATTCATTTTTTCCTTCGATACTAATTATTTTAGATATAAAAGTGTCACATTTACACTAATAAATGTCATCAAATATTTAATTAAAAGATAATAGAGTCATATTTCTATTTAATACAACCGATTATTGCTCTAATGCGACTTACGTCTTAAATAATAAGTTATCACTTTTTTTATAAGTAAGAAATAGTGTTAATTTGGATTTTAAATAAAAATTATCAGTTTATTTTTGAAATGGGTCATTCTTAGCCTTAAATGCATCATTGCAATGTGTATCTTTAATCATTGTATATTGATTAAATATAATTATCATTTAATAACATAATATATACAAGTGATACTTTGTGTAAAAATATTTTTATATCTAAAAGTGATAATATTAAGAGAAAAGTGAATCCATCATACAAATTAAGATGTGTGTGATGGTACTCACATACAAGTTTTTTTTTAAGGGAGAGTGATGAGAAGGAGAAATTAATAGTTATATTAGGGAAGTTTTTCATTTTTGGTCCACTATATTAACCACATTCCAAAAAAAAGTACATGATGTTGACCATCATCAAACAACATCTGCTAATTAAGTTGGCCAACTCATCAATAAAGGTCCAAAAAAAGCCCGATCGGGCTTTTTTTTGCTGATGTGGTGTGATTCAATACTTTCTTATCAGTTTTATTTAATTTTAAATATTAAATTAAAATAAACAACTAGGAAAATTTTCATTTTGCTCTATTATATTGGCCATTTAGAAAAGATACGAGAGGTCATCATCAAATCATACCTGTTAAGTTAACCAATTCATCAAAAAAGGTACCAAAAAAAATTGATCGGATTTTTTTCCTGATGTGGTATTGTTCTATATTTTCATATCAATTCTCTATAATTATCAAATTAAATTAAAGACAAAAATGTGTTTTCCTCTCCCTTTTCTCTTTCTGTTTTTCTTTCTCTTTCCGTTATATATAATAAATATAGAAATTCCAAAAATCATTGATATGAGATTTTCTCATATAAATTTTTATATAAATTTTATTATTTTTTAAGATTAATTTTATAATTTTATATTTATCTCCGAGTTTATAATTTTTTATTAAATAAAATTTTAATAATATAAATTATTATATTAATTTTATAATTTTTAAGGTTTGTTTTATGTTTATATGTTTATCATTGATTTTTTATTTTTTATTAATTAAGATTTTATTAATTTAATTAAAAGAAAAGAAAATGAAGGCAGAACAGGTTTTCGTTATCAATTTAATATTGAAATAAAAGAAAATTGATAAAATAATATAGAATCATGCCACGTCAGAAAAAAAAATTCGATCAAACTTTTTTAAACCTTTTTTGATGAGTTGATTCACTTAGCATATATGATTTGATGACGGTCGATTTCACATACATTTTCTGAAATGTGATCAATATAATGGATCAAAATAAAAAAAATTTCCAGTTTTTTTATTTTTAATTTAATATTTAAAATTAAATAAAAATCATAAGAAAGTATTGAATCACGCCACGTCAGCAAAAAACTTCGATCGGGCTATTTTTGGACATTTTTGAATGAATTGACCAACTTAGCAGACGTTGTTTGATAATGACCAATTTCACGTACTTTTCCTGCAATGTGACTAATATAGTTGATAAAAATAAAAAATTTCCTATATATTATGTAACAAGAAATGAGCCATTTATTTAGGGGCAGTAGCGAATGGAGCACTGAGTTATATTTTTATTAAAAAAGAAATTTGAATTTGAATTTTTTCTTTATATTATAAATATTTTGAATACATTTTTTCCCACTAATTATTTTAATTTATTTTTTTATAAAATATTATTAATTCGTCAATCATTACCAATTTCCATAAATTTCGACATTTATCTATTTACATAACACTAATTACCAATCATTATGTTACTATTCTGAAAGGGTGAGATCTATTTTTTTCTTATATTAAATCAATTTTAATCATTATATTTTCGTTTCATATCACTTAAAAAAAATCATTATTCCTTAAACAAATTATCACTATTTTATCTCATTTCCAAAATTTTCTTGCTTCCCAGATAGTCCAATAGTAAATATTTGTTTGTCAATAAAGCTAACGTGTCATTTAGTTCACCCCTAAATGTACAATTACAAATACCCATATTAAACAAGAATACTGAAGATGATAATAATAATAATAATAATAATAATAATAATAATAATAATAATGTAATATTAATTATTATTATATATTTTTATTTTTGCCCCAAAAAACCTCCAAACATCAAGTGAGAAATTTGTTTTATCCTCAAGTAAATTAGGCCTAAAAATTTATCATACATAAAGTAAGAAATTTATTATTATTATTATTATTATTATTATTATTATTATTATTATTATTTTGTATTAAGCAACAACATATAATATTTTCTATCAAGTAAAATGTTTTTGACATTTTTTTATAAATTGCATTTAACAAAAATAACTACATAACAATATTTTCATATCAATTAAAAAAATTTGGAAAAGAAAAATTAAAAATTATATTTAATAAATAAAAAATACATAACAACAATTTTGCACATCAATTGAGAAACTTTTTAAATACATAACAATAATTTAGCCCTTTAGCCCTTTAGCCCTTCGAGTAGGGAATTTTCGGAGATTAAGGGCTTGTTTGGGAACACTTTTGATATAAAAGTCCATTTATAAAATGGATTTTTAGAAAAGTGCTTGTGAAAAATGTGAAGTGTTTGGTAAAAATAATTTTAAATGTCAATTCAACATGGACTTTTGAAAAAGTTACTTTTTTTAAAAGTCCATTTTAAAATAACCACCAAATATATTTTTCTTTTCTAAATGAATTTTATTTGCAAAAAATCCATTTTAAAATGAATTCCTAAGACTTTTGGCCCCAAAAACAAACTTCGGGTAAAAAAAAAACTTACCTGAATTTTTTTTTCATACTAGCAGAGAAGCGACATACCTACTGTCGGTGTCAAGGAAATCACACTGCTGCAGATTATTATTGTTATTATTATTTTTGAATTAATTATTAAAAATACTGTTTGACTTGAAATTATATGAATGAACTATCATAGGGTCGGAGCATGTATGTTATCCATTCTCACAAAAGTGCTAATTATTTATTTATTTATTTAGATATATTTGTTAGTTAGACATATTTCTGATCACTTGCAAATCATTGTAATAACAAGCCACGCACAATAGACAAGAACACCTGTTGTTATCTTACCTCGTTGTTTTTATGTCTACCATTTTATTTCTAGTGTACATTGGATCTTCAAAGTTAATGAGCTGTTATATATTGTGCCTCGTCGAATAATACTAAAGAATGCACTTTTGCGACTGGTTTTAATTTGCCATTTAAGAGACATTATGGTCCCTCTCAATGTCTCACCATTATCCATATGCTTTTGCTTTCAAAGACCCTATGAACTAGACACAACTTATCTAGATAGCATGTCATTGATGATAACATGATGTTAAAATTACAAAATTTTATATTTAATTAAATTTTATTTACTTGTAGCTAATATGTACAGTTCAATTAGAAATATGTGTGGCAAGGGGCGAGATTGGAAACGCTAAGGGACACAAATAATTTCTTATATATAAAATATATACATATATTTATGTACACCACTACACATTTAGAAAACGGAAGGAGAAACTGGCTCCCACCAGCCATATCTCCTAGGTCCGCCTCTACTCAAGAATATGTACTCAATCTTTAAGTCAAAACTAATGATATAAAGTGATTTTATTTTAGTGTGTATAATAATATCATTATTGTACATATAGAATTGGAGTAATTAATAATGCCGAATGAAATAAGAGGTATTGATTTTACTACTACTCTACCTCTAGATTAAAATTATAAGAAAATTCCCATTCACGCCTTTTGACCCAGTCAATTGAGAATGGTACACATCGACTTTCCAATCAATGTAATTATGTCGATCGATTGAGTTTTTGTATATTGGAATAGACCAGGACCAGCCAACGAGTAGGGTTAT
Organism: Phtheirospermum japonicum; assembly: GCA_014905375.1. NCBI lineage: Eukaryota > Viridiplantae > Streptophyta > Magnoliopsida > Lamiales > Orobanchaceae > Phtheirospermum > Phtheirospermum japonicum. Next base: position 363,559 of record BMAC01000065.1, on the reverse strand, counting down.
GTACTAGAATGTCCTCATAAAAATCGATATCGATAATGTATGTGCGTGTGTTTTGGTGGGGTTGATCGAGAGTGCATGTGCATGGCTAGGATGAATAAATGCATGACGACAAACGTATGTGCATGGGTGCATGTGCATGTTGTTCATGGTTGACGCGAGGGCTGGAAACGAGTCGAGCAACTCGAGTCAAAGTTCGACCCAAGTTCGAACTCACAACGAGTCGAGCTCGAGCACGTCATTAATTAATAAGCTCGTGAGTTTGACGAGTTGCTTGATAACGCGTGAGTTTACCAAACTAGCCTATTTTTATAATATTAATTTCAAAAACACTACGATTTTATTAGATTTAATACCAAAAACTCGAGGCGAACTCGAACTTTTGTCGAGCTGAGTATTATCGAGTCCATCTTGAGTATACTCATTTCATTTTCGAGTCGAGTTTGAGCAACAATCTTTTTTGCTTGTTGAGGTCAAGCTCAAACAACGATAAAAAATTCCTTCCTGACTTGAGATCGTGAATGCTCAACTAGATTCGATTAGTTTGCAGCACTAGTCGACGTAGACCACCACACCGCCCCCAGCTGTGTAATCATCGTACAGTTTCCGGTTGCCGAGTGTCGACGAAGGTGGCCTCACCTCATGTGCATGCCCATATCATCAGGGGCGGAGATACTACCAAACGTACCTGGGAAGTGGCTTAATGTATTTGTCTAGGTATCCATCCATTTTTAAGTACAAATTGTAGTCCAATTACAAATTAGCCCGATAATCTAAAAAAAATGAATAAAGTAGCCTTCTAAACTAAGCCCAAACTAACAAATTGATTAATTATAGGGCTTTTGTTTTACGAATTCAAAGCCATGACTATCAACGATTAGGTCCTTATCCCTCTTAAGATCTAATTTTTCTTAAAAAAAATTAGAACAAAATAAAAACTAAAGAATGAAACCCTAACACATTTTCATTTCTTATTTAGATTATTCAAATGTTAATTATTGATTAGGTTATTCTAATGTCAAATCAAAATAAAAAGATGATAAGTAATATATTCTATCATCTTTGCAATGGTGAAATCCCAAAAAACTCTCTATGCTTCCATTATTATCAAAGCATCGAGCTTTTTATTATTATTATTTTAAATTCAATATTCATGTTATGCTTATTGATCCCTATATTTTCTTGAGACTTTTGGTGATAATGTAAGAAAAATATTTAATGTTTGTGAGGAGTTATGAGTTGTTGGGAATAATAAGTGGATCAAGTTACTGCAAAATACTTTTTTCTATTATCCTCGTGTTGCAGTCAAATATTATTCATTTTGAAAAAAAATCTAACCCGGATTATTTTAAAATCCTGGCTCCACCACTGCATATCATATTCATGGGGATTTGTTATTATTTTATTTTTATAATGGGGTTTCAATTCTGCAAAAGATAGGGAAAGTGGAGGAATACATAATTAAAACCGTTGATCGGTCGCCAATAACAACTTTTTTGTGAAAATTGTAAAATTGAGCCTATATGGGGGTGTGTTGCAATAGTAGTCATGTAACTTTTGAGTTTGTAATTTTAATTAGTCATATAACAATTTTTTTGCCCCGAACAAAATTACAAATTTTATCCTATAATTGGTTTAAAAATATTTTTTGGGAATAAGTGAAATATTGAGCTAGTCGTCATCACGATCAAAATTTGCATTAACTTAAAACTTATAGAACAAGAATTGCGCAGACTCAAAACTAATGAGACCAAAATATATCGTGAAAATAGCAAATATAAGACTACAATCACAATTCAAAATTTACATATATCGGATGAGTATTGCAAGACCATACAAATATAAGACTAATCATTTCCCCCCCAAATTTTTGCAATGCATTATTGATTATTGAGAATATAGGATTCCAACCCGTCAATCCCTACCAAAGTAAAATTAACGACTCAGTCCCTGTGTCTTAAATGGTAAAATTCTCCAGAAAAGATCTTATAACTTTCAAATTAAGATGTTTAAAATTTATAAGATGCCTTAAAAATGGAGAATCATATCTTATCTTTTAAAAATAAAATTGTATTTCAGTAATCACTTTGACCATTTTAATTATAAAAATATCATTAGAATTTTTCTCTTATTTTTTCAAATACTTCGACTTATTTTTAAAACAAAGTCAAACACCCAGGGTGAACATTGCTCATCAATTCAGTCTATTTTTCAAATCATTTAATAGGGAACAATAAAGCTTGAGATTTGACTAGTTAGGTGTGGACTCAAGCACGAAATTAGTTGGGCCTTAATGGTCGGCCCATTTCTATAGTTGTGTTCTAATTCCTAACCTTTTCTTTTTAAATAAGTTTAATTAATATATGGGTAATTGTGTCGGTCCCGCTCATCTACCCGTGATTTACATTTTATTTTATTTAATATTTCACCTACCTATGTGGAATTTTTTAGTTGAATTATGTGTAAATGTAAGAGGGTGTAGTATAAGTACAGGAAGTGGAGTGGACTGTGAGATGAAATGGGTAGATAGATAGGTGATCGAACATTATAAAAGATGTATGCCATTGACAAGAGATCAAAACCGTTAACTGTGTAATGGGCCTGATTCTATTTAACAAGACAACAATTGTCCAAGAGATGCCTCCTTGCAAGTTAATTCTCTATCACGTACCAATATACTGCTTATATTTTCGGGCTACACTAATAGCCCCAGTTTAAATTAAGGCCTGTAAACCTCAGCTGTCTTTACAATGGATCTAAGATTTTGACTAGACCTTGTGTTTTCGATCTCTCTCCCAGCCCATGCGATTGGGCCAAATTATCGTCATGTAATGTAAACAAGACTTTTAGCCAATAAAAGTCCAAAAAGGAAGAACCTTATTCCAAATCATTAGTTAAATTAGGGGTGACAATTAGATCGTGTTTTGTGTTCGCAGATCGTATTATGACATGAATATTAGATGTGGGTAGGCCGTTGAACGACATATATCCATCTAAAATTAAAAAAAAAAAAAACAATATTGATGGCATATAGCCGTCAACAATATATAGTTATATTAATTATTTATAAATGTAATATATATATAGTTATTTATAGAGATATATAATAATATAAAAATATAGGAAAACTCTACGGTACCTTTAAGGGCACCATGCCCCCCATCCACTGTATTTGATAGTACAAGTACACTACTTCAGCAAATTTCGCTTCATTTAGTTCAATTTTAGTTTAGGTTTATTCTGTAAAAAAAAAGAAAAAAAAGAATGAAATGAATTCTAAAAAGGAATAAGGAGTCTTTATGTTGCGTTACTGAGGACCTCGTTTCAAAAAAATACGTCGCCTGGGAGCTTTACCAGGATTAACTAATAAAAGGCCTAAAAGTCGGAAATGATCTTAGAAACCAATTGCGCTCCGATAAGTTTAAGTAAGGTTTCCTCTTACTTATTTAGTAAAAGAACAACCATAGATCTCTTAATGTAAAAATCTAAAATTGATCTAATGGTTGTAAATGCCCCACTAAGTGGGGAATGGTACCATGAAGGCACCGTAGAAGTCCCCAAAAATATAATGTATAATAAGTTTCAATAAATAGTAATATATATTTATAATAAATATCTTTTTACAATATAATTTTAAATAATAATATATAATAATATCTAATTATTTATAAATAATATATAATTATTTAAAGGGATATAAAATAAATATAAAAATATAAAACTTATAATAAATATTTTTTAATTAAAAATATAAGATTCTTTTTTTTTTCTACTTATATATAATAATATTATATATTTATAATATCATTATTCATAAATATAATATTATATATATATATATATATATCAGTTTATAGTATACAAAATATATATTATATATATCATTATTCATAATAATATTAGTTTATTATAATTCTTTTTTGCTAAATATATTATTATTTTAACTTTATATATATAACATAACAATAAATAAATATTATTTAATTATAATACATTTTAAGATAATATTATATTTATAATATAATTAATTATTTATAATATAAAATATATAATTATATTAATCATGTATAACTATTATATAATATACTTAATTAATTAAATATAAATATAACTTAATTATAATATAATTTTATAAATATAATATAATTATATATATATTTATTAATTTATAATTAATATTATATATTTATAATAATTATATATTATTATTTATATTATAATATATATATATATATGTAATTATTTATAAATAATTATATTTATAGTATATTTTATAAATAATATATTTATAATTAATAATATATATTTAAAGCTATTTATAAATAATTATATTTATAATATATATTTATATATAATAATATGTATGTTTATAATATCATTATTCATAAAAATAATCTACATTTATAAATATAATATAATTAATTATAAATATAATTTATAACTTAATTTACATATCTAATATATATTTAAAATATATAAACTCACACATTGCTTTACCGAGACGATAACACCGCTCCCCTATTTAAAATAGGTCGCGGGTTCGAATCTCACCTATGTCATATGTGAGATTTAAATTAATGCGGGTTGGGTTGGGTGGAGGGCTGTGGGTCGGGCCTGCAGGCGGGCTGGGCTAGGCCTATCCAAATAAAATATTATTTTTTAATAATATTTTATGAATGCTGACGGGTTCCATATGGTGCCCCGTGACTTTCCTGACGGGTATTACTCGTGAGTAAACCCGTCAGCAAATGCTGATGGGTAAGATAATTCCATCAGCAAGACTTACTGACGTCAAAAATACTGACGGGCAGCGCCCGTCAGTGATTAGAATAGATTTGTCCCTTTTTTTTATTAGCTTTTTAGTTCGTTTTTATATTTTTTTTTGGTATAAGTTGGACGATTTAAGCTTAATCTCGTATTTTTATAATTCCAGCTTATTTTACCGCATTTTGATCGTAATTGATGCAAGTAGGTGATATTTCGTTGTTTTTCACCTTACAGCTAAGTAACCGGAAGAGTTTAATGCGTAATAGACGAGTTTCGATGTTTAAGAAGTGAAGAACAAGCTTTCCGGTGAAACGAGTAGCAAAAGATCGAGAATTGGAGACAGGCGCGCAGTCGCGTCGACTGACGCGACCGTCGACGCACCGTCGACGTGAGCCATGCCAGCGAGTCATGACCGCGTCAGTCGACGCACTGCCGACGCTACGTTCTGAAGCGTCGATGTCGACGCACCATAGTCGACGCTCCGTCGACGCTACTTGCTGAAGCGTCGATGTCGA
>BMAC01000065.1:337290-350707 GCA_014905375.1 Phtheirospermum japonicum | reverse complement strand
CACTGGACCTAACTACAAACTTGTAAATTTTGGAAAAGCCATTTTATATAACTACAAGTAACATAAAATTATAAATAATATTATGGTTTTGTATTATTTTTTTTTTCGAGGGGGGGGGGGGGGGGGGGGGGCATGGCCCTCAAGAAATGGAGTAGTGGTGGTGGTGTGTTGTTTATTGATATTATTATTATTATATTCTTTTTAATAAGGGTAACCTTGTAATTGTATATTTATGGTTGGATTATTTGATATCCCCCCCCCTTTTAACATTTTCTGGTTATTATTTATGGAGATGATCTTTTTTTGTTGTTGTTCTCATTTTTTATTTCTCTCAAGTGTTACCAAAAATGATGTGAAATATGCGGGTTCTTTGTAATGAGGCATACGCTGAAAATTATCAAATTAAACATTATTAACTCATTCAAAAAGGTAATTACTAAGTCACATGCATTATTATTATTAATAGTATGTTGAATATTTATAAGTAAGAATTGTTATCATTATTAATAATATTTTGCATTGTGTGTTGGATGCTTGACCACTTCCTATTTTAACTGGGAATTGATTCGAATTATAAAAACTTATTTGTTAATAAATTTCCATTTAACAGTAAGTATACGATGTAAATGTAGTGCGAAAGGAGGAAGGTCGAATCCCACAAGGATTATATATCGATTTAATGTTGACAAGTAATATAATATAGATAATTTATAATTTGAGTTTTGTCGTTACAAACGACGAACATAAACTAATTGAAATTATCAACTAAGAAATTATCCAAGAACAAAGCACAATTTGTGAAATTTAGAAACTCAATTGTTAAGATATAATCCAGGTTTTGGGGTCTTAATGAAACTCTAATGTTCATCATTTTCAATCTATCGAGTATATTGTGATTCAATTCACTTATAAGCAAATCATAATTGTCGTTAAACCCTTTTTTCGAAGTGATTAAGTCATATATTCTAAGTATGAAAATACGTATCCGTTTGAGATCGTACTTAGAACTTCAAAATATTTTAAAGACTTATACAACTTCACTACTAATCTCAAACCTCTCGATCTTATTGATTAAATATTTCGTGTTTGAAAGTTTATTAATAAACATCATCTCTCGAATTATGATTTATTAAATTATTAGTTTTGAAAGGTTGTCAATCAATCAAAACCTTTAGAAACACAAATCATTGTCAAGCACTTATGAACTAATAAATCCGAAACATAAAAAAAAAATGAAAGGATCATACTTGAATTGAAAGAATTATCAAATATTATACAATCATGACTCATCCCAAAACCCAAAACAATGGGAAATTATCTAGACATATTTGTAAACTTAGTCAATCACTTTATCGAACACTTAACCATATTTAATGTCAGATATGTTCCAACACAAGAGCAACCAGCTGATCTATTTACCAAACCACTCAACCATACCAGAGTCCAGACCTTGTGTAAAAAGTTTCCACTTAGGCGAACTGTCACAACCATCTCTGCTCCAAGATGAAAGACTCATTTTTATCACCTCGCGAGCTCAATTTTTCAGCTCGCCAGCACACTTCTTCAGCTTGCGAGCTCACAAGTACATTTCTTAAGCTTGCAAGCTCGCAATATTTTTTTTTACCTCGCAAGCTCGCGAGCATCCTCTTCAGCTCGCAGGCTTACTTTCGACAACACGCGAGCACATTTTTCCTCAGCTCGCGCAACCATCTTGTAGCCCCCAGGCAGCTTGAAAAATCTGGCACGACCATCTCTGCTCCAAGTTGACGGGGGCGTATTAGGGTTATTATGATTTTTTGTAAAAGGTCAATAAGTTAGTTGTCGGTCAAAGTTGTTAGAGTTAGTTAGTTACAAAGTAGTGATTAGTTAGCTAACTTAGTCACCAAACTAAAAACAACTTGTATATAAACAAATAAGCTCGAGAATCACTAGTCAAGTTTTATAATGATAACAATAATTTCTCTAAATTGTTCTTTAGTCTCAATAGACTTAGAATCTTCATGGACCTGGGCATGGAGATATATAAGGAAAGAGAAAAGAAGAAGCTCTTCGTGTCATAGAAGAGTTACATTCAAAAGATCTTGTCTAGATTTGACATGTCTACCGCCAAGCCTATAGATACCCCAAGTGCTACAATATTCATTTATCCGCTGATTATACACCGAAGTCTGTAGCTGAGCAGGTGTACATGTCTCGAGTCCCATTCTCTAATGCAGTACGAAGTTTGATGTATGATATAGTCTGCACTAGACCAGATCTTGCACATGCTTCTGGTGTTGTCAGCAGGTTCATGGGACGACCTGGAAAGGAGCATTGGCAAGTTGTGAAGAGTATTTTTCGTTATCTTAGAGGTACGTCTGATGTTGGTCTCTTGTATGGAGGTGATGCTCACGGTTCTGTGACTGGTTACTCTGACTCTGATTATGCTGGAGATGTTGATAGTAAAAGATCTATGACTGGATATTTCTTCACTCTTGGTGGTTCTGTTGTTAGTTGGAAGGAAACTCTACAGGCCGCAGTTACTCTGTCTACAACTGAAGCAGAATATATGGCACTGACGGAAGCTGCTAAAAGAGAAAATTTGGTTGAAAGGGCTTGTAGGTAATCTTGGTCTACATCATGATCAAGTTATTGTATTTTGTGACAGTTTGAGTGCAATCTGTTTGACCAAGAATCAGGCGCATCATGAGAGAACCAAACATATTGATGTGAGGTATCATTTTCTGAGAAATGAGCAGAGAATCAAGGTGATGAAAGTAGGTACTGCTGATAATCCTGCTGACATGTTCACCAAGCCGGTCCCACATAGCAGAGAATTTGGACTTGCTAAACGTCACAAGCTGTTAGTTGCCCAAGGAGGGCAAATCTGAGGCAGAAAGAAGGAGTATGTTCATCTGGCATTATAATGATGCATTTGCAGGAAGATTCAAGTTAAGTGGAGATTTGTTGTTATGTCTTGAGTCTCTCGTTTCGCCGTGTTGTACGGGGGTCTTGCTGCCCGATTAGCGAGTCGGGGGTCAAGGGGGGACGGAGACGCCCCCGGCCCAACAGTATGCAGTTTTGGGCTTTAAGCCCAATTTGGTGTATTTTCTCAATACTATATTTATGATACTTGAGATTCGAAATCTGTAACCCTAATAAGTTAATAAATATGTCCTTCTCTCTGCCCGTGAACGTAACCAATTTGGTGAACTACGCAAATCTGTTTTTTATTTACATTTTCTGTTTTATTGTTTTATAATCCTATTAATTCATAACAGTTATAACCTTTGCCTGAATGCTCATGTCTCGGAGCTCATCGATCCCACCTCATGTACTTGGAAGCATGATTTAATTCAACAAGAAATTTCTGTCATAATCATATATTCCAAATTCAAACTGTATCATGTATTCCAAATTCAAACTGTATCATGTTTTTAGCGATTTATTATCAAGATTTTCTAACCTTTTGATCATCCTCTTGATAAAAGTTTTTGCCTAACAGAATTCAGGACCAGTCATTTTCTAAAATTTGCATTTTCTCATTACATGAATGCCAATGATAATTAACAAAATAACACAAATATTCTCGTCTCACGTACCACACAATTGAACGAAAATTAATTAAATCGAAGATCAACAAAATACAAGAGAGAAAACAAATATAAAAAAAGGAAAAACAAAAACAATAGTTCTTGATCCTCTTAGAGCATATGATGAATCATTTTCTTGGTGGGGTGGCTTTGTGTAGTAATACGGAAACCAAGACACTACCTGCTCCGGCGGTGGCGGCATGGCACCATAAAAATAAGGTGGCGGAGGAGTAATTGGGTAGACTCCGGCAGGAGGGGCGGTGGAAATTGGCAGCCCGCCGGAGAAATAAGGCGGCAGGGTGGCGGGAATTGGCGGCGTTGTGTCCGCCGGAGGGCTACTTCCTGCCGGGCCGGTTGGGGGAGGATAACACGGATACGGGCAGTACATCTGCGGCGTTGTGGTGGCCGGAAAATGGAGAGCCGTTGACAGAAACACAAGTGTTGAGAGTAGGTTTTGAAGTGTGGAGGCCATTGTTATGGTGTTTATTTATTTATTTTAATAGAATGAAACTAAGGAGAGTGTGAGTAGTGAAGACCAAGTAAAAGAGTGTTGGGTGGGTGTTTTTTTTTTTAGCTTAGTAGGAGAATTTTGATGATTTTTTGTCATGACTAGAAAAAGAGGTAAAAGTTAGTTGTGTAGAAGTAAAGCAAAGGTTAAGGTCACTTTATGAGTGCTTTTTGTATAGACGAGTTCTTATATTACAATTGTTTAATTTGTGTGATAGAATCAAGGTTTATTTGATTACCTAATATCTGATTGATTCAGGTTTGAAACTTTAATATACAATGACAATCATTCTCTATAATATTTTGGTTGATTCACTATTCCCCATCGTTCCTATATATTAATTTAAAATTGTCTATCGTCTCTATATATTAATACAAAATCTCCCTAACCTATATTTCAGCTTCCTATATATTAATTCAAGATTGTCTATCGCCTCTATATGTTAATTCAAAATTTCCTAATCTATATTTCTGCTTCGTATACTTTATTTGTCAAATAAAAAATTATAGTGCTTCGTTTGTTTATGTGTCATCCGAGCTTAACATTTACCTAATTCAATACATTTTTTATTATATCTTATCTAATTTAATTTTTTTATTATATTTTTTTTCTTATTTAATACTTTCCTTTGATACTCCTAATATAAAAATATAAATAAGTCACATATAATTAGTAGATAAGATCTGAATTAGTTATTTTAATTAAAAGACACTACATATAAATAATTTTAATTACAAAAAAACTTTATTATGAAAATAATTAATTAAATTATATTGATAATAGAATTAAAAATAATTTTAATTTTGGTGTTCAAATATTCTATATAGGTAAAATATTATTTATTTACAATAATCTAAGTGTGTAACTAAATATTAGTAATATATTCAATCTAAACATAAAATTATTAAATTATATACTATAAATATTGTCAGTACTATGCGACACGGATTGAAATTATGACATCTTTTGAATATCTCAAAGTATGTAACTAATAATTATTAACAAATTTATTCTAAACATTAATATATAAAATAATTTAATAATAATAATTAATAAAATAGATATTAGACACGGGTTAAGAATGTAACGCCTTTTGAATTTTGTAAGTATGTCATAACATTATTAATGAATTTAATTTAAACATCAAATACAAGATTATTTAATATTTATAATAATTAATAAATAGATTATACATGTACAAGGCACGAGTTGAGAATACATTATTTTAATTTTTTATTTTAGATTTAAATTTAATTAATTATCAAAAATATTTTTTTATATTTATCTTTTGATAAGTCCCGTGTAATACACGGATGTTAAACAAAAATATATATATATATATATATATATATTATATATATATATTAATGCAAAATTCTCATAATCTATGTGCCTGCTTCGTATGCTTCGCTTGGATAATAAAAGATTTTGGTGATTCGGTTGCTTATGTGCCATCCGATCCTAATATATACTTAATTTAATATATTTTTTTATTGTATCTTGCCTAATTTAATATTTTATTTTTATTATATTTAGCCTAACTTAATAGTTTTCTTTTATTATATCTTATCTAATTCAATAATCTTCTTTTACACTCCTAATATAAAAATATAAATAAGTCATATATAATTAGTATAAGAAAATCTAAGTTAATTATTTTAATTAAAAGACAAATTACATATGAAATCCTTTTAATTACAAAAAAGACTTATTTATGAAAATAATTAAATAAATTATTTTTATGATAAAAGTTGAAACGATTTATTTTTGAACTTTTAAATATTTTGTGTAGGTAAATTATGATTTATTTGCAATAATTTGAGTATTTAACTAAATATGAGCAATGAACTCAATATAAATATAAAAAATAAAATTATATAATAATAATAATAAAAAAATTAATATTTATTAGATAATGGCACAATGTGAGAAGGCTTGAGAGTATGTCACTTTTTGGATTTTTCAAAGTATGTAACTATAATTATTAACAAAATTAATCTAAACATAAAAATATAAAATGATTTAATAATAATTAATTAATATATATTAAAGAGGGTTGAAAATAAGACATCTTTTGAATTTTTATAAGTATCTAAATATAATTATTAACAAATTTAATCTAAATATTAAATTATAATATTAATTAATAATTATAATAATTAATAAATTGAATAGAGCACATTTTTTTTAACACCCGAGGGGTGGAATTTTATATATGCGACATATTAACGAACGTCAGCATTACAAAAAGAAAAACAGATACAATGGTAATTTTTGGGAGAACAGAACACGGTTTGAGAACACATCCTTTCAATTTTTTATTTTAAATTTAAAACTTTGTAATTTTCACAAATACTTTTTATATTTAGTTTTTTTTATAAATTTCATATAATACACGTGTGTTAAATTAATATATTATGATTATGAAAATGACTACGGTGTCGTGAAGGCACCATGCCCCTCACCCCTGCATTTAAATCCATTGATCTACCCACTACTTATCCCTTACAATGATCTAATTGTTATAATTAAGTGAAAAATGATATAATCATAACACCGCAGAATCTCCCTATAATTATATCCCTCCCTAGATTTAAAAACTCGTATAACACTTAATGATCTCGTATATCGATAATTGTTAATTACAGAGACTACTTATTTTGCATGGCATTTACATCGCAACTAATTGAACCAATAAATTGTTAATTCCCATATGATTCATTAGGTAAATATTTTATCTCAAATATTTTAGTGAAATATTAACTTTTCATATAATTAATTATCTTCATATTTAATTTAAATGACTACATAAGAATACTATTTTACCCTTATTAATGGTTTCTCTTTTTTCCTTTCAAATTTTTTCTTTATTCAAGACAACCAAAATTCATATTATTACATGACATTTCCATATTATTATCACCAACCGTTAACGTAGAATTTCATACTACACTGTGTATTTCCGTAATACATAGTGTAACTTTATACTTATACTATATACAATCGAAATTCCATACTACTATTTTTTATACTTTTAATCATTATAGGCAAAATTTCACACTACACCGTGAGATTTCATACTATATCATGTAATTATTTTATGCAATATGTCACAATAAAATGCAGCCTTTTTTTTTCACAAATCTATGTTTTCAAATTACAATTTCATACTTAGATATGAAACTTAAACTGATATTGTGGATTTCATACTAAAATTTCAGAAAATCAATAAAATTTCATACTAGTATATTTTACACTCATACCACTATTATCAAATTACATACTATTATATTTAAAGGGGAAAAAAACTGTCTCCTGAAGTATCACGGAATTTTGACTTTACTTCCTAAATTATTTTTTTTATTAAGTTGTCTCCTGAAGTTTGTGTTTTCTTGAGTTTGCCTCCTGAATTACAATTAACGCCAAAAAGTTGTCAGACGTCGTTCACGTGACTTACACATGAGAGCAAAAGCGTATTTTCAGTTATACCTCTTTTCATATTTTTTTGCCTTCTCAACTATTTCATTTTTTTTACTTTACCTCCCAAAATATCTTTCTATCAAGTTGCCTTCTCAAGTACGAGTTTATTTTAAAATTGCCTCCTCAAGACAGTTTTCGGGTCAGAAAAAAATAAAATTCAAATACTTATTGAATTTACCTAATGAACTATACCCTAGGTAAATAATATATATTACTAATATTTTTAAATATAAATAATATAATTTTTAATACATATAATATAATTATAATACACCTTTAACTACTACTACTACTAATAATAATATATAATTATAATATAATAATTTATGAATATAATTTATAAATTTAATTGATATATTTAATATATATATATATATATATATATATATATATATTAATTTAAAATACATATAATATAATTATAAAAAATACATTTTCAAATATTATATAATATAATATAATATATTATTATTTTAAATATATTATATGTGTATTTTAAATATATATATATATATTGAAAGTAATATTATATATCAATAAATAAATAAGAAATGGGATAAAAGTTAGAAAATTGTTATTGGTATTGCGAAACGGTTATTTTATATATTTATATGTATTAGATATATCAATTAAAATTATAAATTATGTTCATAAATCATTATATTATAATTATAATTTTATTATTATTATTATTAGTAGTAGTAGTAGTAGTAGTAACAGCAGCAGCAGCAGTAGTATTTAAAAGTGTACTATAATTATATTATATGTATTTTATATTTTAATATATATATTTATATATATGTATGTATTTATGTATGTATTTTACAAGTAATATCATATTTTCATGAAATATAAGAAATGAGAAAAAAGTTCCAAAAATTATTTTTTATTGCAAAAAAAATAAAATTATATTATTTATTTATATTTATTAGATATACAGTTAAGTTTATAAATTATATTCATAATTATAATATTATTATTATTTTATTATTATTATTATTAGTAGTAGTAGCAGTAGTATTTAAAAGTGTATATAATTATATTATATGTATTAAAAATTATATTATTTACATTAAAAAAATTAGTAATATATTATTATTATTATTATTATTATTATTATTTACCTAGGGTATCATTTATTAGATAAATTTCATCAGTATTTGACTTCCTTTTTTCTTTTTTTTTTTTTTGGCACAAAAATTGTCCCGAGGAGGTAATTAAAAAAAAAAAAACTCATATTTAAGAAGGTAACTTGATAGAAAGATACTTTAGGAGGCAAAGTAAAAAAAAAAAAAGAGATAGTTGAGGAGGCAAAAAAAAAAGTGAAAAGAAGTATAAGTGAAAAGACGTTTGTGCCCTCGCGTGTAAGTCACGTGAATGGCGTCCGGTAACTATTTGGCCTGAATTGTACTTCAGAAAAGAAACTCAAAAAAACGCAAATTTCAGGAGGCAACTTAATAAAAAAAATAAATTTAGAGTTAAAGTCAAAATTTCGTGATATATCAGGAGGCAAAAAAGTTTTTTTTCCCTATTTTAAAATTCATACTACCATTATCAAATTTATACTAAAATTCAAAAAATCAATATAAATACTATTACATTTTAAAATTCAAACTACTATTATCAAATTACATACTAGCCCTACCAGATTGCAAACTACATTATGCAATTTTTTTTTTCAGAATTTTAGATTGGACTGTCAAATTTTATATCAAAGTGCACAAGATAATTCCATACTATACAATATTTTCAAAACAAAAATACATACCGCAACGAGTATAATTTCATACTATTCATTACATGTGGGGCGAAATTCCATAAGTCATTATTATTATTATTAATATTATTATTAGTTTTAGTTTTAATTTTTTAGGTATAGATATATTTAACTAAATGAGAGAAAATATTTTTCATTAAAGTATTTGATAATTAATGATAATGAGAATTTAGTAAATGAGAATATCCCTAAAATTATTTACCCTATGATTTTATTATTATTTTTGGGTAATTCAAATTCGCTTTATGGCACCTATTTTCTCCACATGATCTGAAGTATCAACTTCGTATCACCTTGGATTATCCGAATTATTGTGCCCCCACGCGATCAAAGTATGATGGCGACTAAAGCCTTTGGTCTCAGTTCTACGTATACTTTTGTTTTATTAATATTTATTTACGTATGTTTCATCTTATTGAAAAATAATCGATATTCTACGTGTGTTTGGGACTACGTCAATTTCTAATTCTACGTCCCTATGACATGGCACATGAAGTACATTCAGAAGTGAACACATGATGAACTTTTTTTGTAACAAAGAAAACTAGCAATGTACATATGATGGAATTTTATTTTTTTTGACAATTTTTCGCACTTTATGTATAAAAGTGTTACTTTATATCTTAAATATAATATTTATTACTTTTTTATTTTAAACATAACCTCAACATTGTTAATTTGTATATTAAATAAAAATTATTAATTTTTTTTATCTGAAAAATGTTAATCTTAGCCTTACATATATATTTTACAGTTTACATCTTAAAATTCTTAATATTATTGTATATTAGTTTTATATATGTAATAATTTTATAATATAATATATACAAGTAACAATTTTTATTGTAAAAAAAAAACTTATAAGTGTCGCTTTTAAGTGATGCTTTAAAAGCAAACCGCTGCTAAAAATATAAAAATGACGGTTTAGACATGTAAATCGCCACCAAAAACTATATGGGAGGCGCTTCAAAACAAAAGCGTTTCAAATAATCGGCAACGAGAGGCGCTTTATAACGAAGCCGCCACCAATAAATTAGAACGGGTGGCGCTTTATAACAAAGCGCCACCAATAAATAAGAATGGGTGGCGCTTTATAACAAAGCGCCTCCAATAAACAATTCTAAACAAAGGTGACGTTTTAATTTCAATTGTTAAAAACCTTATCCACTTCAATTTCTCAAGCCCATTCCTGCGTATTGAATGATGGCTAGTTATTTTTTGGTGATTCAGTTGGGTTTTGATCATATTCCAAAATTGGATTGAGATAAAAGAATCAGATTCTAAAATTCACCACCAATCAGATTCTAGGGTTTCATCCCGGTCCGACACGCCGATTGCAGATAGAATCATCCCGTTGAGATATTGGCAATCTCCTAACACTCTCTTTCGATCAAGTTCGCTTAATAGTAGTAGCAACGGCTGTGCCGCCGTTACGGCGGCGACTCAGCTCTTGTAGGAGGCCACCTCCGATGTGCAGAGGAGGCTCTCGAAAGCGATCCGTGATGATTCAAATATTTGTAGCACCGCTTCGAATTTAGAAATTTCCTCCTCGTGCTCTAATTCCCCGCTTTGCTTGCCGAATAGAAAGCTTTGGATTGGTCTGAATATCCGGTCTTCGATGTCAAACGTTGATAAATGGCTTGCCGATAGGAATTCTCGCAATAATGGCGGGAAAATGACGAGCGATTGCGTTCGTTCGTTGATATTCTCGTCTTCGGCGAAGATTGGGGGAGGAGTTATTCTGCCTCCTCATCCTTCGTCATATATAAGGTCGGGACTGGATTTGAAGAAAGGAAAGAGGGTTTCAAATCAGCTCGAGGATGTGTATAGTCTCAAGATAATGAGTAATCATCATCTGCAGTGGCGGTTCTCGAACGCGAAAGTCGAGGCGGTGGTTTGTGCTCAGAAGCAGGAAGCTGAATTTTGTTTGGCTTATTGTTTTATGCAAAGTGGTGGTCTTTGTTTCCGGGTTTATTAATATTTAACCTTGTGATCTGGTGTTTTGTGAAGCTGGTGTTTAGTGATTTTTTGATAAAAACCAAGGCTAGCTGATTGAATTTAGTTCTGATTTGAGTTGTTCAGAGATTTTTTTTCGCTCGGTACGAAGATATTAGATATGCGGGATAATGTGAGAGGTCAACGAAGTGAACTTGCAGTGTTGAGAGGAATAAAAGCTTTGACCACGGTTGTTGAATGAAGGCCATGTTAGGATTCTTAAGCTTTGAGGTTTTTTTACATTTGTGATTTGGGGCCCAATTGAATGATTGGACTAGTATAATTATAGAACTAGCCCAGTATAATTCACTTATATTTGTGTTTCATTATGCCCTAATTTGTAGATGCCATATCTTGATGAATGGGCTAGTCTGGAGAAGGATTACTCAACTTCTCTAATAGATGCAACAAATGCATTGCTCAATTCCTCTGCCAGACTTCTTGTCAGTGGGAATGTTCGGCTGAGATTTCTTTTGTGTTGGCATTGTATGAATTTCTAATTTTTTGGGTGTTTTTAAATTGAACTGATTTGTGAGAGCAAAATTAAAAAATATATTATATCTTAGGTTGTTGTCAGAGAGCTTGGCGAGACTCTGGGCTCAACTCTTAAGATGGTCGAAACGATAGGTTCTCATATTCAGAGATTTATACCAAAAGTGATCGTGTGTTCCATCTTCACTTCGTAATGGATCTAATCTCAGGTTTATGTAAGATTTATTTATTTAAATATTTAGCAGGCCGAAGAAATGGATACGTAGGTGTCTGAACTAGCTCGGATGGCTGGTGGAAAAAGTGCTCTAATCGATTAGTGTAGAGATCTAATATCTAAGATATATGCGTCACATGTATACATACATTTTCCCCTCAAATATTACTTTTCAATCTTTTCTTTTTTAATCTTAAGCTGAGTTTTGAAAATCTTTGTGCAGGTGAAAAAATGCAGCCCAAGGGGTACTTTAATACAAGATTCGCAACAGTAATCGACATCAAAACCAGAAAAGTGAAGAAGTGAAATCATAGACTTGTGTGATTTGATGATGAGGTTGGAGAGTTGTGTTTTTAAATTACCTCATATTACAAAATCCAAACAAGCAAATGGATTCTTTTGCTATATTTGTGTATACACAACAAAATATATTAAAATGTAACAAAGTTTCATAGTAAAGAATAAATGATTTTTTTTTGCCTTTTGCATTATGAAATGTTTGTTTGGTGGAACTGAGATGAAAAGAGGTGAATAAATGAAATTTTGATAGGTAAAAAAGTATAGGGCATTTATTATTTATTTATTTTTTGAATTTACATCGGTTATGGATAAACTAATGTTAATTCTCAGTATTATTGGTGACGCTTTTAGCAAAACCGCCACCCGAATTTGTTATTGGTGGCGCTTTCAAGTGATAAGTGCCACCCGAATTTTGTCATTGGTGGCGCTTCCAATTGATAAGCGTCACCCGAATTTTGTTATTGGTGGCGCTTCCAAGTAATGAGCGTCACCCGAATCTTATTATTGGTGGCGCTTCCAAGTAATTTGCACCACCCAAATTTGGTTATTGGTGGCGCTTCCAAGTAATAAGCTACACCATATCTTATTATTGGTGGCGCTTCCAAGTAATAAGAACCACCCGTTTCACTTATTTGTGACTAGACGTGTTAAAACGGTTATAACCGGCCGGTTAATTTATCGATGGTTAATTTAACCAGTTTTTGGTTAACCGTAACCTAACCGGCTGAGAACCGGTTAAGGTTACGGTTAAACCGGTTAACCGAACCGGCGGTTCACCGAAAAACCGGTGGTTAACCGCCAATTTTTTTTTTAAAGCAGTCGATCGACTGCGGGATCGACTACTGAGTTTTGGTTTTGGGAAGGCAGTCGATCATTCTATCGATTGACTAAAATTCTGTCAATCGACTAAAAAATAGTCGATCGACTGTGTAGCAGCTGTCTCTTATACACATCTAGATGTGTATAAGAGACAGGCATATAGCCGTCAACAATATATAGTTATATTAATTATTTATAAATGTAATATATATATAGTTATTTATAGAGATATATAATAATATAAAAAATATTATATATAA
>BMAC01000065.1:325226-336896 GCA_014905375.1 Phtheirospermum japonicum | reverse complement strand
GTACGCTTAATTGGAATTTCTCTGAGTTTAACGTCTTGTTTTTGTAAGCTTAATTGGAATTTCTCTGAGTTTGACGTCTGGTTTTTGTACGCTATTGGAATTTCTCGAAGTTTAACGTCTGGTTTTTGTACGCATAATTGAAATTTCTGAGTTTAACGTCTGTTTTTCTACGCTTAATTGGAATTGGAATTTCTATCATAAAAAGGGAAAAGAATGGAACCCCGCAAACGACACACAATTACTGTCAGGAACAAAGAGGATGTAACTGAAAGCCAATGCAATGATTGGAAGATGATGAAGCCCCGAAGTGAGGTGGATGTCCTTGTTCCAGACTATACCTCACCGGTAGTTAAAGATCAAATTGTTGATATGCTGAAAACTGACCCAAGCGTGTTCATCCTGGGATTTCCATACCCGAAGCCCGATCCCAGCGGCCTGATCCCCGATCCCAGCGGCCTGATCCCCAATCCCAGCAGCCCGATACCTAATCCCAGCAGACCGATACCCGATCCCAGCAGTTCAGAGCCCGATCGCAGCCGCCCGATCCCCGATCCCAGCCCGAAGCCAACCGAAGGCTCAGACCTGCTATATTACATCACCTTGGGAGCCATCGTTGGGGTCGTTGCAATGTCAGTCATGAGGGTCTCAACCGAGGAGGTCAAAAAGTCGGCCATCGGCTTCTTGGAATTCCTCAAAGAGTCGCATAAGCACTTCAAGGAGGTTGCTGAAATTGCGATCGACGTTTCGGAGAAAGTGGTCCGCACGATCGATGTAGTTGATGCCCTGAAGAAGAGCATCGAGTGATTGATGAAGAAGAGCATCAAGTGATTGATATCTGTGTATTTTAACCTTGCTAGTACAATAATAGGTACATGAGCTTATTACTTTTCCCAGCAGCACTGGGAAAAGAGCTTTTAAAGTGCAAATCATGATTTTTTGGAGCTGAAAGCACATGCTTGCATAAATATTCATGATTTTTGAGAAGCTTAAAGTACATGTTTGTTAGCCTAAATGTTCATTGTTGGTATGCTGAAAGTACATGGTTATTAGTCTGAATGTTCATCATTGTGGAGCTGAAAGTAAAGTACATGCTTGTTAACCTAGTTCTTCATTTTTTGGTGCGCTGACAATGTATTATATGTATCTAAAAAAATTTCTTCCTTTTTTTTCTTTCAATTTAGCTGGTAAGGATTTGGCTGTTGTGAGTGTTAATTCTAATGGAGAAGCATTGTGTTTGAGTAGTGATAATTTCGTTGAGAAGAAGCAGCGGTTTAAAGTTGGTACTTAAATATTAGTTATGAGGAGATTTTGTTGCCATAGGGTTGGATCCAACGAAATGGAGGTGATGTGCATTTTAGAAAGATCAATACTCGTCATAATTGTAAGGCTTTCGTACAATTTGATATCGATGAAGCTGGGATTTGGACTGTGACGAGACATACCAGGGCATACAATCATGTGTTAGTTAGAACGGACGAAGCCGTCCTTCGTTCACAAAGAAAAGTGACAAAAAACAAACTAATATACCTTGAGCGTTTGAAAGAAAGTCGTGTAAATATTTCAGATTGAATTCATTTGCTTAAAAAACAGTCTGGTGGTTTGCCATTTTTGAGTTTTGCTTCTATGGATGCATATAATTTTTAGCAAATGAGAAGTTGAAGAAATTAGATGGATTTGATTCTAATGCATTACTTGAAATTTTTAGAAAATGGCAATTAAATGAGAATGATTTCTTTTTTTATTTTGTCTTTGATAGTGAAGGAAGATTGTGTAGATTCGTTTGGAGGAATTTTCGAATAAAAGAAGATTTTTTAGTTCATGACACAACCTATCGCACAAGAAAGTATGATATGATTTGTGCCTCTTTTGTAGTTATACATTAGGAAGCGGGCATTTGGGAGATCTCCGCGCGGATTGCTCCAACGCGTGGGGAAAGGGCACGCACATATTTGGGGCCACGGTCAATAGGTAGGTCTTGCATTGATCTATTTTGGTTTTTTTTGGGATATCTAAGGATTAAGGATGTGATTAAAATGTTGTTGGAGATCAAAGACTCACATTAATAATATTTTTAATTTCTTTTTTTTTTAAATTAAAAAAACAAATAATTATACAAAAAAATAAAAAATATATATTATGTGGTTGAGATTAAATGATTGTTGGAGCTCAATGATCCACATTTAATACAAATTTTAATTAATTATTTTATTTTAAAAATTCAAAAAATTTGAAAAAAAATCAGAAAAATAAATTTTAAAAAATGGATTTTTTAAAAAAAATTCTGTTTGATAAAAAATATTTAAATATTATAAATTATTATATACATTCAATTAAATATGAAAAATATGTAAAAAATATTCAAATAAAATTAGAAAAAATGGGAAAAATAAAACTAAAAAGCAAACACTATATATATATTGATTAAGAAAATAGTAATAAAAAAATAAAAAACTCTAACGGCTAGTTTTTTTTAAAATTCCCCCAAACTTTTATAAATAGTACCATCCTCATTTCATTCACACACCATCTTTCATTTTACTTACTAACCACATCATTCTTTAAAATTTTAATTTTTTTTCATTACTCTTTCATTTTTCATGGATAATTTGAGTTCAAGTTCATCATCCTTCGTTCTTGAACATCCACTTAAGTTTGTGCATCATTCGTTTTGATCACATACTATTTTACGACACACCCCCGTGGAAAATGATTATTATATAAGAGCAATGATGCTTCTTGGAGATGGAGGGTCAAGTTCTCGACGTCGCTATACAAGAACGAAAAATGATCGGGAGTGTGTAGCAGGGGTGGAATGATTATTCAAAAAATATCTATTTTTAGCGATGGAGATTTTCGAAAGCGATTTTAAATGAGCAAACCATTAATTTTGAGGATCGTTGAGAAGTTAAAAACTAGTGTTCCCTACATTATACAAAGAAAAAATGCAGTTGGTCGTCTTGGCTTGTGAATATTTCAAAAAATCACAGCTGATGTGCGAGTGCCTGCATATGATATTGTCGGTGAATACTTACGGTTAGGTGCATCGGAAGCAATACAATGATTGAAGATGTTTTGTCGAGTCGTTTACGATCTATTCTTTGAAAAATACCTGAGGCAACTAACTGTAGTTGACGTTGGTCGTCTTTGTACTAAGAATGCTCAAAGAGGATTTCTTGAAATGCTCGAAAGTATCAATTGTATCCTTTCTAAGGATTGACTTGAGTCTGATGATAGTTGGTCAGGTGAGTGGCTTGCACTAACAGCAGCTGGAGGCACCGAACTTGAAGCACCCTACACAGGGATTGATTTACCCAGTTTCAACAATAAAGATGCTAAATGTGCATCTTCATCAGCCAGAATATCCTCCTCATCAGCTTCCATCGATTCTGAGTCTGGTGCCACCATGTTTTGAGGATTGAGACGCTTCCTCTTAGCTCGAAACTTGTGCACTATCTCAACTTCTGAATCAGGGAAAAATGGAGTGACAAGTATCTCCTCCTTCTCAGCAACCAGTCCCTCCGGTGGAGCATAGTCTGAGTCATCACTATCAGTCAAGTAGTCAACATCTTCTACAAAGGACATTCTTTCCAACAGAATACTCCTAGGCCCACCCAACTGACTTTTGGGAATGGCCTCCGGTAGGTGACCCGGGTTAATCCCTCGCAGCCGTCGAAAGCACTTCAGTAAAGGATTCCCAATCCTTCTGCAGATTTCTGCAATCAATTTTAAATTCGAAAGATCATTCACATCAATTTCATTGCCAGGGTTACCTGGGAGAATGGCGGCGTAGGGTTCCACTGTATCACTGGCGGGCATCCGAACTAGGTCAGTCGACGGACTTGGTTGTGACGTCTGGGAAGAAGAGACCTCAGTGTTAGGTCCTTGTGTTGGAGTAGACCCACCAACATTCGTATCAATAATTGAGGGCTCTCCGTGTTCGCCTCGAATGTCGAGGGGAAGGAAGAGTGTCGGTGGCAGATCTGTCCTTTGACATCATCCCCTTCTCAGATGGTGAGGGATTAGGCTTCTTCGACACCTTGGTTTTTCTTGGACTCATGTTCGAGAGAGGAAGATACTTGGTTTGGCCGAATGTGAGAGGGTTTCTTGCTGAGATAGTTTTTGATAGAACCGAGATAAGCCCCTGACACCTTAAAAAAAACTTAAACAATTGTTACTGTTAGTGGGATAGTAGAAAACCATTAAGGCCTGAACAATCAGTGATAAGACAAGCCCACTCCCCCTTAATTAGACCACTAATAACACTATTGATTAGT
This sequence comes from Phtheirospermum japonicum, assembly GCA_014905375.1. Taxonomy (NCBI): domain Eukaryota; kingdom Viridiplantae; phylum Streptophyta; class Magnoliopsida; order Lamiales; family Orobanchaceae; genus Phtheirospermum; species Phtheirospermum japonicum. Next base: position 332,622 of record BMAC01000065.1, on the reverse strand, counting down.
TTTACTAACGAACCACAAAATCTCACAAAACCACCAAGTGCAGCAACTACTTAGGTCCACAAGACTCTGATTATAACCCACTTGACAACATGACATCAAAAGGATAATAAGATTTGAGTAAGAGAAAAACAAATTATTGTTATGAGCATAGCTTTACCAAAAAAACTTTCATAACAAAACTCACCAAACATGCATGTCCTGGGGGTATGCCTAAAAGAAATGACCTAAAAACAAACAAACAAAAAAAAACAGATACGGTTCACTAATGCAGTAGAGTGTTGGTTCTTTGTGTGATGGCATTAGAACTGACATCCGATCAACAAAGTCAATGAACTGACAATTCTTAACTCGGTGAATGACAAGGTCATTTGCATTTGAGGATATTTGTGTCCGGGAGTACAGAGAATCTCCACTTAATCACCATATTTACAACCCATGATAGGATTTTTTTTAATTTTTTTTTTGGTTTCAGCACATTGGCAAAAAAACTAGTCATTCAGAATGACTGGATGGGACATCCTTAAAACTTTTAATTCGAATTTTTGTGCACACCGAGAGAAAGCTTGTTTCTTCAAAAGTCAGCCCACAATTGTTTATTTCGAAACTTTCAGCCCCTTTCGACATCACACCCAAACCATCAATGTTCCTGCATTTGTGAGTTATGCAGGATCTATTATGTTTTATGAAAAAAAAACAAAAAAAATGCATGTTGAAAACAGTATGCTGCGGTTGATGTTACTAGGGGTGCTGCAGCATTTCCGGTAACAAAAACCAAATAGCACAAAAGCTGAGAGATTTCCTTAATCTGGAAAATCCCTCTTAGTCTAATGCTTTGGTGAATATGTCAGCCAATTGATGTTCAGTTCTAATATGCTCAATACTCACAACATTTCTCTCAACCAAATCTCAAATGAAATGATGCTTGATGTCTATGTGTTTTGTTCGAGAGTGTTGTACAAGATTCCTTAAGATGTCATTATCACACAAAACAGTAAGGACATGACTTTGTAACACATACTTAGACGTGCACAAACGGTTAAAATCGGCCGGTTAATTAATTGGCGGTTAATAATCGTCGATTAATTTAACCGATTTTTGGTTAACCGTAACCTAACCGGTTAAGGCTACGGTTAAACCGGTTAACCGAACCGGTGGTTAACCGCCAATTTTTTTTAAAGCAGTCGATCGACTGCGGGATCGACTGCTGGATCAACTGAAGGACAGAGAGTTTTAGTTTTGTGAAGGCAGCCGATCATGCAATCGATCGACTGAGAATGTGTCGATCGACTGCTATGCAGTCGGTCTTTTTCTTTTTTTTGGGGAAAAATAAGTTTAAAAAAAAATAAGGACTTGATTTTAATTCTAATATTAAAAATTAAAATTTTAACTTTTAATATTAGAATTAACTTGCCTACGTATCCTCGTAAAGGAGTCAAAGTTTACGTAGTTCGAATTTCTTTTGTATGAAAAAAATAAGTTAAAAAAAAGGAATTGAATTTAATTCTAATATTAAAAATTAAAATTAAATTTTAACTTGTAATATTAGAACTAAATTGCCTACGTATCCTCGAAAAGGAATCAAAGTTCACGTAGTTCTTTTACTTACCTACTTACCTATTCGTCGTTGTCATTTCTTCCCGAAGTTGTATCGTAATAGTCGCTCTCTTCGCCTTCATCCAATTGTATTTCTTGTTCTCGTTTTTCGGCTTTCACCCAATCATTCATCAACATTTGATTTTCAAGATTTTTGGATGTTAACATTGACCGACGCTCATCTAACATGTAGCCTCCCGTGCTGAAGGGCTGTTCAGCAGAAACTGTCGAAACAGGAACGACAAGGATCTCCTTGGCAATCCTAGAGAGAGTGGGAAAAACACTGGTCACTTTCGACCAAAACTGCACAAGATCGTTAGTAACACCATCAGGGTCTTTTGGAACCGATGTCGGTTCAAAAAATCCTAAATAACTATCTAATTCCATTGACCGACTAGCACTAGCCCTTTGCCGTTTTCGTTTAGTATTTTCAAGCAATCTCATATATGGGGCTAGAGCTCCTCGAGGGTCGTTGGATCTTGTAGAAGTGACGGGGGAAGGGGAAGGGGACACATTAACATTACTAGAAGATGAAGATTGATCGTAATCATTAAAAGTTTCAATTAAAAGTAGTTGTGCTTGGTGAGCAACACTAAGAGGGCTAGGAATTGGTAGTTTACGAGATTCTAAAAATGGTGTTAATGCATCGTAATAAATTTTAAGTAAGTTTTGAAGACCCTCCATCAAATAATTCGGGTCTAAAATTTTTGCAATCAAAAAAATATCGGGAATGTAATGAAAATATTTGACCCATTTACTCAACTTCTCATCGATAACTTCACTTAATTCAGAGTTATCGAGTAAAGCACTACAAACAAGTACTGAGGAGGTAGGATAATAAATACCGGATAAAGCCACAGTGGCATCGTTAAAAGTTTTTAAAAGGGATATCATATTATAAAAATCATCCCACATATGCGAAAACAAAGCGAAATCGACATCTTCATTATTAAAAAAAATGTACACAATGCATCTCTATATTTAAATGTATCATTAAGTAATTTATAAGTAGAGTTCCAATGATTTGGCACATCTAATGAAATTTTTTTTGGATACAATTGATTGGCCTTGCAAAGTTTTCGCCATTTTTTTTTTGAAGCGAATCGTGGTTTCGTAGATAAGATATAGCACTCCTAATCGGTAGAATTTTAGATTTAAAAAGAGTTAAACCATCTTGAACACATAAATTCAAAATATGACAAATGCATCTAAAATGAAAAAATTTGCAGCCAATAGCGGGTGGACAAGTAATTTTTAACAATTCTAAACTAGTCGTATTAGCGGCGGCATTATCAAATGAAATTGAAAAAACTTTGTTAGTTAAATGATACTCGGACAAAACAGCGGAGATTTTTTTCGAAATATTCACCGCCGTATGTTGGCTATCGAACTTTTTATATGCAATTAAACGTTTTTGCAAAGTACAAGAATTATCAATCCAATGGCAAGTAATTCCCATATAATTATGATTTTTAAAAGAATCCGTCCAAATATCCGAACATATAGAGACACTATGAGGCACACTATCAAATATTGAAATCAAATTCAATTTATACTCACCGGCCATTTTTTCAATATCACGAGTTAATTTATCTCGTGAAATCCTTTGGCTACATGGATAAAATGAACCCCTAGTATAATATTCATAATGACTACTATGCGCATGATTAAAAGGAAGACTCAAAACGAAAATAAATTTTGCAAGAAATTTTCTATGATTACTTTCTGTATATTGGAATAAAGTAGAAGAACTCGTACCTTGGCCGCCGGTCCCGCCGGCGGCGGTAGATGAAAATGAGAAGTTTAGTTGTGTTTGAGAACTACCGGCGCCGTGTTTGTCGGGATGCTTCTTCTTCATGTGGTATTTGAGCGATCCGTAGTCTTTATTATTTTTAGAACCGAAGGCGTAATTAGCTTTGCAATAATTGCCTTGCGCTCGAGATTCGCCGTTGATCGTCTTTTTTGTGAAATGCAATCGGAAGACGGGGGAAACAAATTTCCTCGGTTTCGATTGAGGTGGCGGCATATCACCCGTCGCTTCCTCCTCATCTTCATCCAAATTGACAGCTGCTAATTTTTCATCGGAGCTCGATAATTCCTCTTCAAAATTGATTTGTTGCGAGTCGAAGTTGATTTGATTATATAAGTTCTCAACTTCTTCCGCCGGCATCTCATCGGGAACATAATCTCCAGCGACATCCGAAGATTCTCGTCGAGATCCTCGACCTCGACGAGAAGRGGTTGGAGTGTTGGTATCGACATTACGGGAAAAGCTTGCCATAGTGATATTATAAAAGATAATTAAGTAAAATACGATTATGAAGGAAGAATAAGAATACTATTGATAATATTATCTTTTGCACAAATTAAAAACTTGACTTCTTTAAACTTGAAAATATAAGAGAAGAAGAAGAATAGTAGATGAATTGGTGTGAGGATTGGTGTTGGAGAGTAGGGTATTTATAGGTGTCAAAGTCTGCAAAAAAAAATAAAAAAATTAAAAAACTGTTGTTAACCGGCGGTTAAACCGGTTAACCGCCCAACGGCTATGTCTCATTTAATTTGAGCCGTCGATCATCAACGGCTAGTTGATCTCAACCGTTGATTTTCAACGGCTATTTCACAGACCAGTCGATCGACTGGTCTGTGTTTAAAAAAAAAAACGGTTAACCGCGGCGGTTAAGGTTAAAGGTTTGGTTAACCGTAACCTAACCGTCGGGAACTGGTTGACGGTTACGGTTTTAACCGTGACCGCCGGTCAACGGTCAACCGGTTAAAAACCGACGGTTAGGCGGTTAACCGTAACCGATTCAACACGTCTACCCATACTTCTCTATCATTTGTTTCATCCAAAGCAGTTGGAAACAAGCACTACCTGCAGCCACATACTCGGCCTCGGTAGTTGATAGTGACACGCAATTCTGCTTCTCGCTGTACGAAGAGACCAGATTGTTACCTAAAAAGAAACATCCACTTGTTGTACTCTTCCTATCATCAGCATCACCTGCCCAATCAGAATCAGTATATCCAACAAGATTAGAGTTAGTGTCCTTTGTATACCAGATTCCTAGATTGCAAGTTCCAGCTACATATCTAATTATGCGTTTAAGTGCCTTCAGGTGAGTTTCTTTCGGATCAAACTGATAACGAGCACACAAACAAACGCCATACATGATATCTGGACGACTGGTAGTTAAGTACAAAAGACTGTCAATCATGTTCCTGTACACAGTGTGATCAACATTTTCACTAACATCGTCGCTTGACAGTTTTTGACTCAATCCCATGGGAGTCTTCATGTGCTTGGCACTGTCGAGTCTAAAGCACTTCACCAGATTTTTTGCATACTTCGCCTGGGACAAAAAAAATTCATTTTTAAACTGTTTAATTTGTATCCCCAAAAAGAACGATAACTCACCTTCCATACTCATCTCGAAGGTGGTAAATATGCTTGTCACGAAGTCTTTGAGTAGTTCATCACAGCTAGAGCCAAACACAATGTCATCAATATTGATTTGAGCAATTAGATCTTGCGATTTTTTTTCAAAATGAACAAAGTTTTATCTACTTCACCACTTTTAAAATTCATTTGAAGAAGATGTTGAGTGAGCCTCTCATACCAAGCCCTAGGAGCTTGTTTCAGTCCAAAGATGGTCTTTTTCAGTTTGAAAATATAGTGTGGTTTATGAGGGTCTTCAAAACCCTTGGGTTGCTCAACATAAGCTTCCACATTTAAAACACCATTTAAGAAAGCACTTTTTATATCCATTTGATGAAGAGTAATATTCAAGTGACAAGCAATTGTTAGTAGTAATCTAATTGACTCAATTCTAGCTACAGGAGCAAACGTTTCATCAAAGTCTATACCTTCAACCTGAGTATAACCTTGAGCTACAAGTCTGGTTTTGTTTCTTACTATATTTCCAAGTTCATCAGTCTTGTTTCTGAAGATCCACTTTGTTCCAATGACATTTCCACCATACGGTCGTGGTACCAAGTCCCATACGTCATTTTTGACAAACTGGTCCAATTCTTTTCCAACATACGGTCGTGGTACTAAGTATTTGTAATATTTTTAATTATTTAATTAATGAAGTATATTTAATATTTTTAAAGTATTTAAAGTATTAAATTATTTGAAATATTTTTAATTATTTAATTACATTTAATATTTTAATTATTTGTAATTTTTTTAATTAGAAGATATGGTCGAATGGTAGAAGAATCTATTTGATTATTGAACTAGTCGTAAGGTTATTAATTATTTTTAATATTATCAATATTTAATTGTCATTTTGTTATAAAAGGAAAGGAAAAATTTGAATAAAATAATAATTTCCAATCCACGCCTCAACTATCTATTTTGCCATTGTACATGCTCTTAGCATATTCAAGAAGCTGTTAGGTTGTGTTCGAACTCATTTTGTGGCGAGGCAAAATAATAATGATCATAATATTAATAAAACCAATAATTTCAGCTACGAAATGATTATGGGGTTCAGCAGGTGAACAGATTTGGACTCTTCGGGTATTACAAGCGTTGGTGCCGAGGAAAACTAAGCTATTTGTACCGACGGTACATAGAATTTGACGCGATAATATATGTATAACATGCCACCATAACCAGTTTCCGTACCAAATGTTCATTATCAAAAGGTGCCACATCACATAACTAAACTTCAATCGAAAATAGAAGGGCCAAAATAACAATCACAACTCCAAAATTTAAATTCATAAATAGGTGAATGCCGAATGGTTAGTCGTGCGTATTTGGAGAGAGCTTGGCCTCGCAATTGTTTGTGAATCATTTCAAGGGTCTCATTACTCCACGGAGGCTTATCTCGCCCGGTCCAAGCACCCTGTCGACGGTACCACTTGGGACACCTACATATCTGCATTTCCTCTAGGCAGATGGCACTACGGAGGATATACAAGGCAAACTCTATCTCGACTTTCGTTCCACCGTGTCCGGTAATTTCAACTTCCTTAAGCTCCTGGTGAATTACTGCATCTGGCCTCTTCACTTCTTGTTCATGGTATTCTACAAATTCAGTCTACAACCCAAATGAAAGGGACATCTTTTTAGTGTTTACAAATCAAAGTGCAGCTAGAATAGATCACTAATGTCCTTTGTTAAATTGTGCTTTATTTTGCATCATCTTGGCTTCTAGACAATCATTCCTCAATTATTCCAAAAAGATAGGTAACCTTATCAATGATATGTAGAACAATGTTTGGTTCACCAGGTTTAATAAAAGTTCATCGAATTTTTTGTTAAATTGTATAAAATTATAATATAATATATTAATCATTATGAAATACATAATTAAAATGTTTTTAAAGTGATCAGTCGATCGATTGGTCTATAGTCGATCGACTGGTCTGTAAATTAGCCGTTGAAAATCAACGGCTGAGATCAACTAGCCGTTGATGATCGACGGCTCAAATTCAAAAGAAAATAGTCGTTGGGCGGTTTTAACCGCCGGTTTACAACGGCCTTTTTTTTTTTTTTTTTTTTTTCTTTTGCAAATTTTGACACTTATAAATACCCTACTCTCCAACACCAATCCTCACACCAATTCATCTACTATTCTTCTTCTTCTCTTATATTTTCAAGTTTAAAGAAGTCAAGTTTTTAATTTGTGCAAAAGATAATATTATCAATAGTATTCTTATTCTTCCTTCATAATCGTATTTTACTTAATTATCTTTTATAATATCACTATGGCAAGCTTTTCCCGTAATGTCGATACCAACACTCCAACCCCTTCTCGTCGAGGTCGAGGATCTCGACGAGAATCTT